>JPFM01000029.1:2639-118025 GCA_000733375.1 Paramecium sexaurelia
ATGCTCCTTTCTCCATCATAATCGTGTTAGAAATTCCAAAAGCCAATTCTAATTCCATTTTTATATTCTCCATCAAATGTAACTTAACAATCACTTCTTATTGTTTTAAACATTTACACTGAATAATTTTCACACAATTCAACCCAATTTCCAATTTTAATCCCATTTTTATCGAATTCCCCTCCTCCTCTTTAATTAAAATAAAAATGTTTGGTTTACTTTGTCGAAAAATCATGAGAAGACTCATCCCTAAATAAATAATCCCAATTTCCAAACTTTACACCGTTTTAATATTTTCCAACTATAATAGTTTAAGACTCACTAAGTATGAAAATTGATAGTAAAATTATCTACCTATCGAATTTTTCATGAAGTTCAGTCCATTCTCCTACCTTGACAAAATTATTTCCATAATTGCATACTCCACTATTTAGTTTTACTTTAAATTAATTTATACATTTTCTTAAAGCCTCCTTGAGGTTCAGGTCTAAACTAAATTTCCCATTTTTTTATCCTAAAACCTTTTTAATAAATTCCGACTTCCTTAATCTGATATTCACTAATAATATTAATGTGAAACTGTGAAATATTTTATACTTGTTAAACTCTAAGGGTAATTCTATCCATTTTCCAATTTTAATTCCATTCTCATCAAAGGATCCTCCTCCGCTACTTTATTTTTAAATATTATTACATTCGCTAATTATTTTCATGATGAAATATAATGTCCCAATGTCCAAATTTTTTATTATTTTAATATTCTCCGACATACTTTACTTAACAATCACTAAAAATTTTCCATTAAATTACAGTACTTATTGAAATTATCAAACAATTAAACCCATTTTCCAATTTTATTCCCATTTAAATTATATTCACCCATTCCTCTACCCAAATTCAACAATAATTTACAGGCTTTTAAAATCTTCATCAATATCTTCCCTAAATTAAATTTCCCATTTTCCAAATTTTTTTCCGTTTTTGTACTCGCCTTCATACCTGATTTGGCAATCTCTAATAATTATATAATTTTATGTTCAAATTTTACATTTCAAATTTTGAAAAAATTACAGTCCATTTCCCCATTTTCTAACCTTGTTTATCATACAATCCATCTCCACTTCATAATTGGTATCATTATTTCATACATCTTTTCAAATTCATCAGCTATTGTTTCCCGATATTTCATCTCCCAACGACCAACCTTTTTCCCATCAATTATTTCCCCAAAGTCTAGGACTTAACAATATCTGAAATAGATGGTTAAATAAATACTTATTGTAATTTTTATGCAATACTGCCCATTAACCATTTTTAACATCATTCAGATAACTACCTCCTCCTCTATTATTAATTAATTAATAAAATTTGTTATTACATAATTTAAAATTCATCTTCAACATTCTCTCTAAAACTAATATCCCATTTTCCCATTTTAATTCCATTTGCGTACTTTCCTTTATATATCACTTAGTTTTTTCTACAACTATTGAATGTTTTTTTACTTCGAAAACCTCTCATCCAGTTCAATCCAATTCCCTATTTTTACTCCATTCTCACCATAATTTCCAACACCACTAAAATTTAATAATATTGTTATCTAACATGTTTTTCATTTAATTTCCTTCTCCTTATTTGAGATAAGCATTCCATTCCCCTTTTTTATAATTATTTTCATATATTCCATCAAGAATTATGTAAAAATTTCTTAAAATTATTAATGATGAAATTCACTTATCAAAATGATTGTGCAATTCTTTCCATCGTCCACATTTATTGTTTTGATCGTCATATTAACCTCCTCCACTTTAAAATTAAATAATATATTACAGTTTTTTATCGGCAAGGCAAATATCCCAATTTCCTAATTTTTTTCCTTTTTCATAATTTCCAGATAAAGTCAACATGGACCCACTAACACGATATTATATTGCTCAAGTTTACGTCTTATAATGCTCAGATACTTCAACCCAATACCAATTTTATGATTTCCAAGTCCGTACTATCCATTCCAATTCAACTTATTCACCTATTCCAAGTTAAAGTAAATATTCTATATATCCTCATCCTTAGGTGTTTTTTCCCTTTTAGTTAAAATATATTAATTACACTCTCAAAATTCTTCCATCCATTTTATAAACTATTTCGTCATTATCAGAAAACTCTATCATGAAAGGGGGTTTTAAAATGCTCAATTTTTGCTCCAAATAGGTCTTAAAATTATTATTAACTTTCTATTCTTCCTTATTCAGTTTGTTTTTTTTTTGCATTTATAATTATAACTACCAAATAAAACTGAGAAAATTATTAAATTAATTTAATACCTTAGACTAAGAATTATTCGTTTTGATATTTTTGGTAATCTAAATTAAAGAAAATAGATTTAAAGGCTAAAAATATCACATTTACTCATTAAATACTAATATTTTAAGCGTTATAAGTCATTAACTACCACTGAGACAGAGTTTGAATTTTCTTAGGATATGATTCAAACATTCTAATATATGAATAATGATCTTAGAATCATTTAAAGAACAAATATTCAAAGTAATTTATATACAATTTTACCACCTAAGCAGATATGAAATATTTTAGTTAATACATAGTTTTTCTAATCTTTAAAGTCTTTTTTTATCAATCGTAAATTTTAATCATAAATACATATTTAATTTTTCAGAATTTTAAAGATTAAATTATCAAATAATCTTAGAGGATAGTTAGAGAATTTAAAATAGTTTTAATGTATAATTCATATTACTTTCAAGACATTGAAGAAACATGATTGTGAACATATTTTTTTATATAATTTAGAAAAATTTTATTTCTGCAATACGATAAACTATATTCATTAGATTTTTAAATAATCAGATTTATATTCTTATAAGTAATTGAAAAATAAATTTAAAGAATCTAATAGGTATAAATTTATTTTTATTCTAAATCAACATTAAATTTTATTAATTTCTAAATACAATAAGTCATTTATCAACAAGTTTTCCAACTCCTTTTTGAAGCAACCTTTCTGAAATTTCACATAATTTTAACTATTACAAGGTTTCATAAAAAAAATCAAAATCAAAATTAATCTCCTTAAATTCTTCGTATGGATTTAAACAGATTGAAAGTTATAGAATCAGTAAATTAATTTCTATTTCTTCGCTATTTAATTTTAATAAATGATTAATAATTTCTCCAATTAAATCCCTGTAAAAATGATAAAAAGCTTGACTGGCTTTAAAAGTTGTTTGATTAAGTTTCTAAATATCTATAATTAATTCTTATTTCATATAACTTTTTTATCCCTTTATGAATTTCTCCTCTGTAGCGTCGTTTAAAGCTTTTGTAATTTCTTAAAAAAAGTCTACAGTTTATTTCATATCTGTTTCAATTAGGATTGTTAATTGATAAAATTCCTATAAAAGATTTTGTTATTACCTCAGATTTCAAAAATCTTTACCAAGTTTCTTAATTAAACTTTTCATGGACCTACTTAGCCAATTATTAACTAACTCTATCTAAATGGATGAATTAATTTTTTGATATTAATAAAATTAATTTAAAATAACTTTCCTTTGATAATTCTAATTTCATTTGTAGTTATATAATTCTTTAAATAACATAATTAAAGAAAAAGGCAACATTTCTTTCGAATAAAAAATAATTGTAATATTTTAACATTGCAGTTCTTATTTTATCCTCATTTTTTTAATTTAGTAGAAAATTTTCGGTCTAGTAATCTTAATTAAAAAATACATTAGAGTCTTATCCATAATTAATTGATTTAGATCTAATTTCTCCAAAATTATTAAGTGCAATTTCCTCCTATTTCTTAAATGAATTTATATGATCCTAAATTATATTTCTAACAACTAAATGCTGATCAAGATAATGAAGATTTATTAGAATTTATTTAACTAAATCATCTTGATAATGTATTGGTTATGTACCCTTATCTTCAAATTGATTTAATAAACTAGCTTAACTAATTTAAGCATCCTTTTTAAAAATTTTTTCCTCAAAAACTTCTTCCCAAGAAATTCTATCTGCTTCTTCAATTCTAAGCATTTTAGTAATAAGCTCTTTCACTCCATTTGACCTTACAGGTTTGGAAGGAAAAGATATTGGCTCAATTAGATATATGAAGTACCTAATTTTGAACATTCTCTATAAAAGAATCAAAATTTTTGGCATCCCAAGGTACTTTGCCATAAAGAAGTTCATAAAATGTTACTCCCAAAGACCAAATATCAGATTTAGAGGAAAAAGGTTAACCTTAAAGTATTTATGGAGCCATGTATAATGGAGTACCCATTTTAGTCTAACAGATTGGAGCTAAATGGATAATATATTAAATAGAAAAACCATTCATATCCGAATTAACTATGCAAGCTATACTAAAATCAGTAATTTTGGCTATTCCTTAATGTAACAAGATGTTTTAAGGCTTTATATTACGATGAAGAATTTTATTTTCATATAATATTTTGAAACCTTCAACAATATGTTTAATAAAGAGTATTGCTTCAACCTTGAAATTATTAAAAAATCTACTTCACTAAGCCTATTTTCTTTTTTTTTTGACAAATATTTCTTTAAATTTCCATCAGCACAATATTCTAGGATTATGTACACATAATTATTCGTACGAATAACATCAAGCATTCTTATAATATTAGGATGATTGATTTTTTAAAGTATTGCAATTTCTTATTTGAATAATTCAAGTAGCTTTGGGTTTTCACCAAACACCTAGAATGTTTTCCTTATTATAAAGTTACGGCTATTTTCACCATTTTTACTGCTATTAATTTGGTCTCATCTTCTTTTAAGAAACCCTTATATAAACAACCAAATGCTTCGAAACTCAATTTCTCATTAATAACAATATATTTTGTTATTTGCTTTGTTAACCAGTCATCTTGCATTTTAATTTATAAAATAATAATTAAAATTCTTCAAGTTGAATTATTGAAATGGTGCTAGATTGTAAATTTCTATAAATTATGTAATGAATAAAGAACAATAAAAATTGTTATTAGTACTTAGAAGAAACTATGCATAATTCATAAATTGAAGTTTTGATACTGATTTAAGCATTGAATTTAGAAAGAAGATCATATCTCAAATTAATATAATCAAATCATATTGAAAATTAACCAAAGTATGTTATATGATTTTACTAAATAATTATCTCAATTTTATTATTTAAAATAAATATTAATTAACTTAAACAAGAGTTTTAGGAGTAGTTTATCTATATTTAAGATAAAAGTAATTAATTTATTTTCTGTTTATATAGAAATTTAAATATTACAAACTTTAAATTGAGCATAAACTCGCTGAAGTTCTAAACTAAAGTAAAATATAAGTCATTTAATACTATTTTGAATTCATGATAGTGAAATTTATGATGAGAAGTATTAATATCTAATTTATATAAAATATTTTCAAAATTAATTATAAATTATTAATAATGATCAACGAAATATTGTCAACTATTGTATTGGTAATAATAGCAATTTTTATTGCAGTTATTATAAAATATGCTATTGATTCATTTATAATAGATTAAGAATCAAACAAGAATCAATCTTATCAAACTTATGAAATTTTTAATTAAGTTGAACTCTAAAAAAGACAAAATTTAAAGGAGGTTTAATAAGAACAAGAATTAATTTCAGAAAAGTTATAAAAAGATCAAGATTAATTTATCAATAATTAACAAAAAACAATATTTTCGATCAATAATAATTCAACTTTTTAAAGTGATTTAAATCAAGAGTATGAAGATCAATAAAAGATTACAAAAAATTCAAGTTCGGAAAAGCCAAACGAGAAAAAAAAGAAAGAAAAATTCCTTGTAGAGGAAATCTAAATATAAACAACTCAAGTAAACAAAGTGTAAGAAAGCTAAATTAATAAAAACAATTATTCGCTATTTGTTTAAGCATAATAAGAAAGCAAATTAATTTTGAATCCTATTATGCCTAAGCAAGACAAAATTCAATAAGAAGAATATGTGAATGTGATTCTTGCCCTATATTAAGTTCATGAGAATTAATATAATAAAAGTTAAGCTTTTGTTAGCTAAATTTTAAACTAAAATTAATTTGAAACAGAAATAACAAATAAAAATAGTGTAATGTCCTCTTAGTTAAAAGAAAGGTTATGTGGATTTAGAAAAGTAAAGTGCGATCCAAATAGTTTTTTTGCAAGTATTTCATTTTAAGTTTTTCAAATTTGTTTAAGTCAGCCGAATTAAAATGATTTTGAAAATGAATTGATTTGGATATAAACAATGAATGTTGCAATAAAGTGTAAATCATTTTCAATAGACGAAGATTAATTTAATAATCATTAAAACTACTTTTTATAAAAGATGTTAGAAATATATCAATCTAAATGCCCACTAGAATAATTAGAAAAGCTAATGAATGATAGATAAAGTCAATTTTATGGGCTTTCAATTATTTATTTTAGAAATTTGATATCATAACTGTTAAAACTAGATAATCCTGATGACAATGAAGGAGCAGAAGAAATCCAATATTGGGAAAATAATATAAGTTATGATTAAGACATTTTATAATTGATAGCTGAAAGGCTTAAAATGTATAATTATTTGTAATTTTAGTTAAATTGATTTATACAATGTAAATAGATTAAAAAGTTAAGTATCTATTTAAACTTATGGATAATAAAATAATAGATAGATACATTTGATTTGTTCAGATGAACATTATGATATTGGAATTAGTAAATTTTGAAATATAATGAATTTAATATATTGTTAAGATCAACGAATTGAATATAAAAATCAATAATATTTATATGTAAAATTAAAATAAATAAGTGCTTGTACCAGTAGGTGATGGATGTGAAGAAATAGAGACCGTTGCAATAATCGATATACTACGTAGAGCAAATGTAGATGTCACTTTTGCATCAATAAAGCCTGTTGAGGATGAAAAAGCACCAGTGATAGTAGGTAGATCTGGAATATCTTTTATTTGTGATACTTATTTAACGGAGGCAGTGTTGAAATAGTAATTTGATTTGATAGCTCTTCCTGGAGGATTATAAAATGCATAGTCATTAGGAACTCATTAACAATTGGTAAGATAGAAGATTAATTTGATCATAGTTGGATCGATTAAGACAGTAATAAGATGAAGGTAAATGGATAGCAGCAATTTGTGCTTCACCTTAATTGGTTTTAGATAAAAATGGTTTTATGATTAATTCAACTGGAACCTGTCATCCGGCTCATGTTTAGGATTACAAAGGATAGTTTTCAGAGGATAGAGTTCACGTTAGCAACAAGTTTATCACATCAAGATCCCCAGGAACAGCCATTGAATTTGCATTAGCTCTGGTGGAATTATTGGTTGATTAGCATACTGCAGTTCAAATGGCCAAATCATTATTAGTAAAACGATGAAGTTTAAAATAATGTTGAATTTATATCGATAATAATTATATTGATTAATATTTTATTCTTATTTGAATCATCTATTTGAATGTGTGAAGCTCTAGAAATATATATAAAGATGGATTACATTAGGAACAGTAGGTCTAAGTACTTTTTTATCATCAACAACAGAATCATCTCCAATCTTTTTAGGATCATAAACATCTTTGGTAAAGTTTGTGCCATACTCTTCTATCTCAAATTTCTTCAATAATTTTTACATGAGTTCCTTTTAAATTAATAATATGGGTTTACTTCACTATCTGGTTTTTCTCTAGCGCTTTTCAATTTTTTGCTAATAAAAAAATCTGATGTTCCTTTTAATGAAAGTTAGATGGAATTGTTAATAAGTTCATCTAAATTAGCACTTAAATTAGGTTATGGTAATTTATTTAGGAGTTACTCTCTTTTTTTTTCTTATTCTTAATATGTGGGATCGCGATGATATAATTATTCCATTTATAATTTAATATAAATATATAAGACGTCAGTGTTTTAAGAATGAGTCAATATTATTAAATATAATGAATAGGTTGTCACTCTATGCTAATTAGTTAGCACATCACTTAACAATCACTGACAATAGAACAGGCAAAACTATAGAGGTTCCAATCAGTACATCTAGAGAAAGTGATTTTATCCATGCAACAAAATTGGGTGCACTTCAATATTAAGGACAACCTTTGAGAGTTTATGATCCTGGTTATATGAATACAATTTGTTGTGTAAGATATGATAGTGATTTAATTAGACATCTAAAATATCATACATTGATGGAGATAAAGGAATATTAGAGTATCGAGGAATTCCAATCGAAGAATTAGCAGAAAAATCTACATTTGTTGAAGTAGCTTACTTACTAATAAATGGAGAATTACCAAGTAAAATATAATTGTAGGAATGGGATGAAAAACTTAGGAAACATACATTCATTCATACAGACGCATCTTAAATGATGAAAAGCTTTAGGTATGATGCACATCCTATGGGTATGTTAATCTCCACCCTAGCTGCTATTTCAACATTTCATCCTGAAGTAAATCCAGCTTTGGCAGGAGAAGGAGTTTACAAAAATAAGGATATTGTAAATAAATAAATATATCGTATTTTGGGTTCATTGCCCACTATTGCATCAAACAGTTTTAGAAATAGAATTGGAAGAGAACATAATATGCCACATGAGAACATGAGTTATGTTGAGAATTTTTTATACATGTTGGATAAATTGAATGAGAAAGAATATAAGCCACATCCTAAAATTACAAGAGCATTAGAGGTCTTATTTATCTTACATGCTGAACATGAACTAAATTGTTCAACTGCATTTGTTAGACACTTAAGTTCAAGTGGTGTTGATATTTATACAGCCATTGCAGGTGCAGCTGGTGCACTTTATGGACCTAAGCATGGAGGTGCTAATGAAGCAGTTCTTAGAATGTTGGAAGAAATTGGAGATTTAAAGAATATTCCTTAATTCATAAAAGATGTGAAAGATAGAAAAAAATTATTAATGGGTTTTGGACATAGAGTTTACAAAAATTATGATCCAAGAGCAAAGATAGTCAAATAGATTGCTTACTAAGTTTTTGAAATTACTGGAAAAGAACCATTGATTGAAATAGCAATTGAATTAGAAAAGATTGCATTGTCAGACCCATATTTTATTTAAAGAAAATTATATCCCAATGTAGATTTCTATAGTGGTGTAATATACAGAGCTTTGGGATTCCCAACTGATATGTTCCCAGTATTATTTACTATTCCAAGAGTGGCTGGATGGTTGGCTCATTGGAAAGAATATTTGGATGATAAAGAAAATAATATTGTTAGACCTAGATAAAATTATGTTGGACCTGAAAAAAGAAACTACGTAACTGTTGACTAAAGAAAAGAAGTATTAAATTTATATATTTTATTTAGTTTCCTATTTATTTAGAATCAAATAAAAGTAGTAGATAAAAAAGAAGAGAAACAGCAACATTATCTTGATTATTAAGATATTATAAATAATTGGATATTTTCATTTCTTTTCTTTTTTATTATATTTCAATATTTATTATAGTTTATTATGTTTGCAAAGAAAATTAAAAAATAAGAAGTTAAATTGATTGATGATGATAAAGAAGATGATTAATAACATTTGACTCTTAATTAACATCCTTAAATTGATAAGACTATAGTAAAATAAAAAAGAGTTGGAATTAATGTTCAATAATTAGCCAAAGAAAAATAGATCTCTCAAAAAAAGTCTGCAACAAACGATGAAAGATAAAGAAATTTCCTTAATTAAGATTCTGCAAGAGGATTAACTAGCATTAATTACATTAAGTAAAAGACAGAGAAACCAGATAAACTAATGGAAAAATATGTTTAAGAAAAAATCAAAAGCGTTGATCCATTAGCTTTCTGTGGTTAAGTTGAAAATGTTTAAGATGAATAATAAAGAGATGCTGAACTTTTAGAAGAAATTCGAGAGGTATATTATTTGCTTCTATTTCATATTAGACTTAAGCCAAATTTTTATCAAAAAATGAAGAAAAAGATCCATCATTTTATGTTGGTGGTATTATACAAGTGAATTTATCTCTTGAGTACAATAATTATTTTAATTATTAGAGAGGAAGCTTAAAAATTAGCATAAATGGAGGATTTAAAAAGAGATTAATACATTTAAACGATTATTCAAGGAAAACCGAAAAGAGCAGCTCCTATAGTTGTACATCCAGATGAAGAGGAGGATAAAGAAACTAAAGCATTTAGAGAACTTAAATCAAAGTTTTATTAAAAAGGAAGAAGTATACTTTAAATTAAATAATTTATAGTTTATAAATACTAATAAATGAAAAAAACAATAGACAATGTTAAACCTGAAATTGAATAATCGCAAATTCATGAAACTACATAATGAAATTTGTTTCAACTTTGATATAAAATATTCTGGTCAATTTTAATTATCATAATTTTTTAATTTATTAATCTATTTCAGTACTAAATTTTCTTTAAATCTCTTCACTATAATATTTATTAAATTTCCTAATATCTGCTAAAGTATTCTTTTATCACATATTCTTTATGTAATTTTTAAACATATATTTAAAATTAATGAGATTTTTGATTTTATTATTGATAGTATTATCTCTAGCTAAGGAGGATTATTACAAAACATTAGGATTAAATAAAGGAGCTGATTTGGAAACTGTTAAAAAGTAATTTAGAAAATTATCCCTCAAATATCATCCTGATAAAAATAATTCGCCTGGAGCTCATGAGAAGTACAAAAAAATAACTCATGCTTATTAAGAAATAATCGATGGTAATGCAGATAAGGATGATGATGAAATTCCTTTTCATAATAGAGGATATTCATCCCAATATACTAGAACATATACATTTACTGATGATCCATTCAAAAGAACTTACTAATATCAATAATATACAGAATTTCAAAATAGAAGACAAGAAAGCTTCTTAAGTCTTAATACAATTTTTCTCTGTGGAATGGTTTTGCTTTTCGGATTTCTAATTACAAAATTTATCAATAATATTCCATAAGAGGATGGTAAGTAAAATGATTAAGCAAATAATTAGCAACAGAATAATCAATAACAATAGCATAGAAATTAAACATAAAATAACTAAAATAAATAACCTTAGAGTGATACTAAATCAGAAACATAATCTAAATTATTCAATTAAAGTAAAGATATAAAGGAGAAGGTTTCTAATGTTTCTTCTTACACTGAATCTAATCATAGATTCTAATTTTATGAAAATTTTAGTTAATGAGTACAATTATTATTCTATTACAACATAAATCAACTTAATTCTAGAAACAAGATCGAAATCTAAATCTATTATATATAAATTTTTTCTAAATTATTTATATATTCTCAAAGCATTGGGATTATATTATTGAAACTCTAATATAAACTCTTAAGCCTTAAAATTCATGTGATTATTTTATATTAATCCACAAAAAACAATATTAATTTATCATATGTATATGATTCTAATAAAGTAAATATGTATAAAATCTAATAAAATACAATTATTTTTTATAATGGATAAAGAGTTATTTATTGATTGTCACTACCAAAAAGATTAAATTAAATAACATCTTTCTTAAACAAGAAGAGCTTAAAATGAGATTTTATTAAAAAAACCGACAACTTAATTTTATCATGTGTAATCTTCAAAATACGGAGTCAGATAGCCAGTTTAAATAAAAAATCCATTACTTATTAAATCTCTATTATCATCAAGAAAATTCTCAAAGGAGAAAGATATGTCGCTTCCAATATGCGCATTTAAAATTTTACCTACACCAACCTTAAGTTCATTTTAGACAGATCGGATACATAGTAGATGCCCTGCTTTTAAAAAGTTTAGACTTAAATTAGGTTTTAAGTAAACAAAAAGTGTTCCAGAAGAATAATTTAGAGTAGAAACAACCCCTGTCATGTATAGAAGTCCTAATGTTACAAAATAAACACTCAATACATTATTAAAAACTTAACCTAGTTATGAAAAAAAGGTAAAAAAGTCAGAACCAACATTTACATTTAACAAAAATGATTGGGGAATTGGAGGTTGGAATATAATCGACGATAATTATGATCCAAAGATGTTTATCGATTGAGTTAGACTACTTGAAAATATAATATTTATTCAAATCTCATAGATCTCTTGAAATCCAACAAACTATTATAAAATCAACTTAAAGATTAAATAATATATAATTTAAATGATTTAAGCCATAAATATAACAAGAATATATGGTTATATGGAATGCATTTCTCAATTATCAATTTTTATAATTAATTTCGTTCTTTTTGATCTACGTTTTCTAACAAAGTTTACAATCATGAAGTCTGTAAAATTTTAGCAATCCTTATTTTGATTTAATTGATCTAAAATTTTACCAGAATTCATATGATTCATATAATGTTAAAAGTCTTAGCATTTATCAAATTCCTCATATATATCTTTGTATGTTCCCATATATTAATTTCTAGAATCTATTGCTGGACTTAACTCTCTTAATTCTAATAATGAAGTTTCATTAATCTCTGAATCTGATGAAATTTGCATTTCACTTAAAGTAGCTGGATTGTGATAATTAATTTAGTTTAAAGATTGATTGATAGGTTTAAATAAAAGAGATTTAGCAATGTCTTAGGTTATTTTGTTATGTTCTGTTGGATTGATCTCATCATGACTCTTTTCTAAATTGGTTTTAAACTTCTTACATTCTCCAAGATTTGGAGCTTTTTATTCTGAATCACATACAGAAACATTCTTTGAAATGGATTCCAAAGTAGCTTTAATTTTGTCCTCTTGCATTGATTTAAAATTTAAAAGAGTACTATTAAGAAACCCTGGTAATCTTTTAATATATTGAGATTGTTTTCTTCCTTAAATATTTAAAATTGAAATCTTTCTAAGATTATTAATTGAATCATCTTATTTATGAGAATTATCTTTTTGATGATCCTTAATTTATTCTTTTTAAAACTATTATTATTTTAATGATTAGATAAAGTACTTAGAATTAATTTATTAAGATAGATTTGGATCTTGCATTAAATAATATAAAACAGTATCAGATATTTAAGCTTCAAAGATTAAAGAAGATAATCTTCTTTTAATATTTTTTCTTGCTATATATTTTCTTTCTTAAATTTAATTTTTTCTACATTAAAGTATAATTTTGGTTTTGTTTGGAAATCCTGTTAACATTGGACATTAATAAAGCATATGGGTAGATTTATTACAACCAACACAATGTAAATGAAATTCATCATATCTCCCTGAAAATTTTACAAGATCTTTTAATTCACAATATTTTTCCTAATAAGAATAATTTATAGTTTTATACATATCCATATTTTTTTGCAATATTTTAGAAATCATTTTTAGATATTTTTAAAATACGAGAAGATGTAATTGATCTACAACTTATATCATAATTTTAATCTAATAGAAATTCTTATTATCCAAATATCTAGTCTTATCCTGATATTATTTAGATACTCAAAAGATTAGCAGATCCTTCAGGAATTTCAACAAAATATTCTATCTCGCCATCACATAAGATGTATAAAAAGTTGCTAGCATCATTTTTTTAATATATTGTGTTAAAAGGAACTAATTTCTCTTCCACAAACTTAGATGCTAATGCTTATATAAAATCATCATTAAAATTCTCTTTAAAAAATGGAATTCTTGAAATGCTTTTCATATTAAGATCTATCATCATTTCCTATTATATTGAAATAATATTCAAATACATTATGAAGATGAGATGGAAGCTATTAATTGAATTTCTTTAGATCCAATTTATTTTCATTACTTTAATCTTTCCATAAAAATTCAAAAAATTTTAAAATTTTAATCTATAATTTGTTATTATAACCTCTTATTCTAAGGAACTATTTAAGATCATTTAGGTCGACTCTTATTTAATGATTTTTTGATTATAATTGCCCAAGTATTTAACCAATACTGTTTATTGAATAACCAAAAGTGCAGCATGATACAATAGCAACGAAAATGAGATAAACTCTCTCTATTAAATTTTGTGGTGTTACGTCTCCATATCCTATAGTTGTCATAGTAATTATACTCCAATAATATGTGTTAAACTATCTATGAAATTCATAATTTACATATTTAATTATCCATGTTTCATATATTAAATTATTTGTTAATAACCAGGATGTTTCTTTATCTAATAATCCCACATAATACAATCCACAACAGCATATATGAGATTAATACAAGATTACATAAATTAATCGAAGCAAATCATATATTACCCAATAGTTAGTAGTTAATTCCATCCTATCAATGATAGATTCCATTATTTCTGGAATTGTAATTGCTTTAATTATCAAAAATAAATATAAAGGAAATTCATTTAAACCAATTAAATATAAAGTTGTTGGAACAATTATCAACAGATTAATAAAAAAATCTAATATTATTAATATTCTTACAATTTCTATAAAAGTTTGCAAAGATTTTATTCCTATCACGTACAAGATATCCTGATTCATAATAACAAGTATTCAATTTCATAAATATGTCAACTAAATATAAGAAGAAAGGCACTTTAAAAAGATATACTTCACATAATTAAAACTATTCAGGGGGATAATTTTCAAAATCAAATGAAAATTTTACTGTTATATAAAGAATATTAAGATTTATATTAATGAGTAGAATTATATTCCATATTATAAGAAATATAGATTCTGGTTCTAAAATTATTTTCAAATTGGTTAAAGAATCCAAAACTCCTTTCATTTAACAACATTTGTATAGATTTTTTTAAATAAAGTACTTTAGTCTTGAAGATGGTTAAGGTTTCTTATTTAAATTAATTATACTACCATATATTTAAAGTAATCATGCAACAAATAGTAATTAAAATCTGATGCTTTATCACCAATAATCCTAAACATATTTCCATCTAACAATGAAAACTTTGATGCAAAGGGACTTCGAGTTATTAATGAAATAAATCGAAGTACTTGAATTAATACTAATAATGCTTTATCTTTCCAGATTCTATTTTAAAAGGAAACCAATTTTTGATTTTACAAAGTTTTAAGATTAACTGTTTTTAAAAAAGCAGGTCTTTAAGGTTGTTTAGGAATTGTTGGCTAAGTCTATAAAGGAGCGCGTTCTGTAATAAATTCTAATTCAGAATTCATATTTGAACAAAGGTTTTTTAATTATGATAAGAAAAATAAAAATGGTATTAAGTATTTAAAAAAATTCATTTGATTAAATAATAATGAAATATAGGAGGTTTGAATAAATGTCTTCTTTAATCCAATTTCAGTATTAATCAAAATAAAATCTAATTTCTTCCTTAGCTGGAAATACCTAACTATTTAAAAAGTAATAGTTTTTTTCATATACTAAATTAATTTATAAGTAAATTATATATTTATAATTAATTATCTAATTATTTGGTCTAATAGTTATCATTTGATACTTCAATTTGAGTTTAGAAATTTAATTTATTAATTTAAAATTATTATTATGAGTATTCTTTATTATTTATTATTTATTCATTTCATTTTTTGAAATAAAGAAAAGAAAAAAGTTTAGAATTTTATGAAACTTTATTATTATAATTAACATTTTATTTTATACTTGTATGTACATTTATATATCTTTTTTATAGTGGATATAATTAAGTGAAAAGAATCAAAGTGGCATGTTATTTTTGCTTATATAAAGGTTATTAAAATAAATGAATTAATTAGAAAAAACTCCTAATTAAAGATTGTAAAGAACTTAAAGTTAACTAGATGAAAAATGGTTAAAACATTTAAACAAAATATCTTCATCTTTAAAGTATTGTTTATTGTATAAATAAGAAATTTGAAAACAACTCAAGAAAGAAATGTATTTATAAAAAAAGTTGCACGTTAAAGGGAAATAGATAAAATAAATCACGAAAAATAAGTTATCTAATAAAAATCTTATTTATTAGATAGAAGCAAAAAAAAGTTTCTATCATTAATAAGATGTAAAGATCCTGAAACATTTTTCTTAAAATTTAAGCCAATATAAAAACCATTGAATATGCTAAGAATGATTTCAGAATTAAATTTAGCTGATAAAGTACAAATGAATCTTAGCAAATAATCTAAGCATCAAGATGAGTAGAGTTCAATAATTAATAGCGAAATTAGTAAACCATAAAAAAGGTAATAAATTATATTAATTTAAGGGGAGGTAGCAAATTTACAGATTTAAATGTATCAAAAGAATCTTAAGGTGATATTATGAAACCAAGAAGGACTTTAGAATATTTATTTTAAGATAATAAGAAATAATATCACAATTTCTAAAGTAATTTCGATTTAGAAAAAAGTAAGTCAAAAAAGCAGACATAAAGCAGATCATATTCTCAATATTCAAAATCAAATTTGAATACTCTCTTAAAAACTGATATAAATGCATTAGTTACGGAAATGGATTAAGTTGACTCGAAAATAAATAATAATTTATTTAAAATTAGTAAAGTATCAAGTTAAATGTAAGATAAGTATATATTAATACAATAGTCTCGCTCGAAATGGAATATTTTTCTAAACTAAAAAAGCATCTAATTCTATTAAAGTCAATTCGTAAGATAACATATGTTTAGAAGATGACAGTAATTTATAACAAAAATTTAGATTCCTCTTTGGCATCTCATACAGAATTGATGTTAGATAATTTATATGGAAATACAAAGAAATTAAATTCTGATACTAAAAATTTGGAAATGAGAAAGAAGGAGTACGAACATGAATCGATTAAATTATTCTATAAAAAAATTTATTGCAAGATCTGATATATAAATTTTGTTAAATAAAATTAGAGATGACTCATGGTAAAATAAAATACAATTATTAGTAATTGTAAGTGGGCCTAGTGATTTCAATCTTGAAACAATTGCAATGAATAACAATGGGATTTGGTTAAATAGAGTAGTATTCCAAAAGCAAAAGGATAAAGAAATAAATATCAAATTTATTTACATAAAATGTTGTTAATAAAATACATATATGATAGACAGTAAATATTGTCAAAATATTAGTCAATCAAAATCTATGGGGTTTTGGAGAATCATTATATGGATAATTAGCAGAAAGGGTTTCATCTATTAAAAATCCAATAAATTTATCAAAATTGATGAATTTATAGTTTTTAAAAATAGATGGGGGAATTGATTATGTGATCGCATATACAACAACAAAGCAACTTTATATTTGGGGAAATATTCCAGGATTGAAATTTAATTAATTATTAAAAACAGAGAAAGTTTCATATTAAAAGGAATAACAGGGGAAAACGTTTGAGATAAAAGGTTTAAACATAACTAAATATTTCAATTAATAAATCGTTGATGAAAAAAGTAATCCTCCATCATTACATTCCACCAGAAGAAATTCTAAACTAATTTATAAATATATTGTTGATGTTCAAGATTATTCTGCATATAATAATATACTTTATGTGATTACTAAAAATCTTATACTGCATTCATTTGGCAAGTAAATAGAGACTTAAGTATAATTTTGTGGGGTATCATGTGGTCCATTTCATACAATAGCTTGGGAAGAGAATGGAAATGTTTGGAGTTGGGGTGAATTTTAAGATGGTAAGTTGGGTTATATGAGATTTGATATTTCTGAATAAAAGGATCCTAAATTAATTATGGATTTTAAAGCTAAAGCAATACAATGTGTTTGTGGAGCAAATTACAGTATAGCACTTGATGTTAAAGGTGATGTGTATACTTGGGGTAAAGGTCCTTTCAAGATGGATCTATCAAAGGCTACTTTGCCAAGTAAGATAATTAAGAAAAAGAGCCCATTTATTAAGGTGGCAGCCGGTCTTGATCATTTTGGGGCTTTAAATAGTTCTGGTTAATTATATGTATGGGGAAGTAATAAAAAGGATAGTATATTCAATTTTTCAGAGGAAGTTTATCCGCCAGTTCCATTAGAAATTTAGTTGAAAATTATTGATTTTGATATGGGTCCTTTTAATACAGCATTAATTGTTTAAGGGGAGAACAAGTTTAATTTACCTCTTCTAAATTTTGAACATTTTAAAACCGAATAGTATAAGGTAATTTCGGAGGAAGCTTCACTAATTCAAACCTATGTAAATAAAAAGAATGCTATAGAATATGAAAAGAAAAAAAGTGAAGCAACTTCCCCAATTTAACAAAGATAGGAATCTTAAGATATTAATAAAATACTTCGAAAAAATAAATCATTAAAAGGAAGTTAATCAAGTGTGTTTCATAGTTCAACTTCATTAAATTAAAAATTAAAAAATCAACTTAAATTTCCTATTTTATTTGATGGTGTTTATGCAGAAGTATAAAAAATGGAATAAGAGAGTTAGTTGTATATTCCAATTCAATATTCAAACACTGATAGAGTGAACAAAGATCCTTCATAAGAATTTATAGAATTAGATGGAGTTATTTAAACAGATAATGATTAATTAAAATATGAATACATATAATTGGCTAGAGAAAAAGATGAAGAAGGACTTTTATTATCGATTTTAAATTAAGTTGAGGAGAAGAAGTAGGATTTACATTTAAAAATGCCAGAGAGAGTTTAGATAAATTAATTTAGAAATAAATTCAAAATTACTAAACCTATTTTTCATGATAAATATGATTAATTTGATAAGAGTATTATTTAAACAACTAAGGAATAAATTTAGCTGCTTCATAATGAAAGAGCAAAAAAATTATTATAGAAGAAAAGGTAAAGAGAATTAGAGTTTGAAAGAATAAGTTAAATAAGTTTATAATCAATCAAACCTTTATTAAATAAAGAATAAATATTAGAATCAATTAAAACAAAAGCATAAGAAAATCAGCACAAAGCAAAATTAGTTACATTAAAAAAAGAAGAAATTGAAATAGAAAGAGCTCATCATTATACCTAAGTGGTTTATGAAAAATCATAAGAATTTAAATAAAAGTAAAAATAACATTTATTAGAAAAATAATAAAAATAATAATTATTCAAAGAAATATTGACTTTCCTTAATTTATAAAATCTCAAATAGATTTTTTTAGAAATAAGTCATAATATCCTTGATAAAAGAAAAAGTGTATTTTTGTAAAATATTTCAGCAAAGAAAATATAGAATTATTTTAGAAAAAAATACATTCTAGTTAAAATAATGAATTAATTAAATGCAACAGCTAGAAAAATTTTAACTTCCTTCATTGTAAGATACAAAATTTAACTCAGAATAAAAAGAAAATAATAAAGAATTAGAAAACTTCATATATTTCAACTTAGAAATCAAATTAAACTTAAGGTAATCATAGGGCTAGCCACCGTTAAAAATGCTGCTATTATTACATAATAATTTTGTTATTGGTTTAATAATAGTATTTCAATACAATTAAGTGTATTAAATTATTATTGGGATGAACATTTATTAAAATAATTTAAATGCGTGAATCTTAATTAAGAAAAAGAAGAATTAAAAGCATGCTAATCTAATTTTAGCAAGATTATTCAAGAAGAATTTTCATATTTAACAAATCAACTATTAAATTAAGAATAAATTTCAAAATCATTGTATATACATTTATTTATATATATTAGAAAATTTCCGAAACATGTTCTCCTTAATGGCCGTATGTTAAGAGATTATGTAAGTAAATAAATAGCAATAAAATAAGAAAATGAAAAAAAATAATCAAAAATATTTAAACAATCAACTTAGGTTTTGTTACCATACACTAGATTTATAGAAAAGATATCATTACCAAGTTAATATAGAATTAAATTAAACTTCTAATAAATTTAATAATTAAATTTAATGGAAGAATTGACATTGTTAGAATGTAAATTGAAAAAAGAAGTTTTATTCTAGTATTTGTTAAAGGAGCGAAGAAAGTATGTGGTTTAAATGTAAAAAGTAATTTCAAATTTACAATTAGTTTTTTTCTGATTTATTAGAATTTAAAGAGAAGAATAAGGCTCTTATTGGTTCAGCAAGAATTAAAACATTTTCAAAATTGACACCATAAGAAGTTTAATTTTTAAAAGAATTAGATTTGTAAGAGAAGTAAATCTTTCAAATAAGATAATCTAACATCAAATAAAAATGTATTAATTTTAAAATAAATGTAGAAAAAACATCAAAACTTGGTTTCTAATTCAAGATAGGATTAATATAATAAATTAATTAATTAAATGAAGATTAATATCCTTATTCAGGTCTAACATTTAAGGTTGTAGAATAATTAATGAAGTCATCTAAACCAATATTTGATGTTAATTTAGATGTAGAATAATGGAATGAATTATTTTCAGAATATTTCAATGAATTTAGGGCAAGATCAGAAAAAATTATCAGTTCAGCCATAAGAATAACTACTTTAAAAATTAAATAAGAAAGTCCACACAAGAAGAGATCTTAAATGACTTGATCTATGTCTTACTAAATATTATATATTTATAATATAAAATTAAATTGACTTTAAAGTGTTTTTAATTTTTAAGTTGTCCATAAGAAGATCATGGATTGAATTTAGTAGATAAATATAGGTATTTATTTTATTTTTGTGATTGTTATTTGTTTCTTTAATTTAGAATTTGAATCAATTCAAATTCATTATATATAAAAATTATGAAAAACTTAGATGAAATAGATTCTCGAATTCATTAATATATGGAAAAAAGGAAGTCATAATAACCGAGTTCTTTTGATTAATCTACTATCTTATTTTAAGACAAAGCAGGTTTATTGAATGAATTAGAAACTTTAAGATAAAAAAATGTTAGTTTAGAATAAGAATTAAAAGAATTACTTACATAATATGATGAAATTTAAAGAGAAGAAGAAATCAAGAGATTAGAGTAGGAAAAAGCTGAAATAATTTAAGTTGAATTGGAATAATTAAGGTAAAAAATATAATTCAAATTATAGATCAATGCATTTTAAAATGAAAGAAGAATATTAATAGCAAGTTGATTTTCTTCAAAAATAATTAGATCTAGCTGAACAAGAGAAAATAAAATTAATTACAGAAAACTAAAGATTAAAATCAAATTAGAGTAATGATTAAGAAACTTAAGACTTATACAATTAAGTTTTCAAAGATGGTTAAGAAAATATTAAATTTAATAAATAAATCGATAGATTTTAGAAAGAAATTCTTAAATTGAAAAATATTGTTGAAACAAAGATTATTAAAAAATAACAAGGAAAACAAAAGCAATTAACAAAATAAAATTAAACAAAAACAAAAAATTGAATAAATATTATATTTTTATATATTATCACTTATTTATTAATTATTTTTTATGGAACACAATTATTCTTATTTTATTTATATAAAATTCATAAAATTATTAGTTTATTATATTTTACACTCAAGCTTCATCAATTTGATTACTGTTATTATAAAAAAGTATATTATTTCTCTTACAATCTTAATTTCAACAAATTAGAAATGGAGTTTGTTGATTAATTTTCTTAATTTTATTCTTATAGAAAAATTCGCAATATGAATCATAATATCTTCCCATGTTTTAGAAAATAATATAAAGTAAAATGTTGATATGAATTTTTCAAAAAGACAGTTGAAAGGTATTCTTAAATTAAAAAAATCTACATGTTTATAATTCATTATTTAAATAATGTTAAAAGCTAAACACCTTTCCAGAAAGAAGATCGAATATTGAATTAGATAATCATTTTTTGATATTTAAATTTATTAATTCTAATAGAGGTTAGACTTTAATGACTTATAAACTTAATGTCAGAAAATTTAATTAATATAATTTTATATTATATATATGATAGGATGATGTAATTAATATTAAAGATTTTATGATTTAATTACAGTGATGCAATATTATATGATCTTAATATTTATGATCTGTTTTTAATTTAAAATAATATTTATAAAGAAATGAATAATTATGAAATTGGCATATAAAGATTTATCGAAAAAATTAGAGAACAAATAAGATTAAAAGAAAAAGAATATTTGTCAATTGAAAAAGCACTTATTCACAAAATAGTTCATAAATCACCATAACCAGCAAGAACACTTGAGTTGAGACCTAATCATTTCTTAGATGTTTCAATTAAACCGAAACATATGAAACCTAAATCAAATCCTAATAATATAAAAACATTTGATGAAATTGAACCAGATGTTCTACCCTATTTATTATAGCCATTAAATACATAAAACTATACAACTAATAATAAAAGAATATCTCTTAAAATTCCAACAACAATCCCAGAATAATCAAAAAAACAAGAAAAAATTGAAAACCTACATCTTAGATAATTTTTAAGAAACTGTACACCTAAAAAATGGACCGTTGAGAGCTCAGATGACCTTTAAATTTGATTGTTTAATGTATATAGTCTAATTTTATCAATTCTATAAATTTGTATTTAAAAATAGTGTTAATTCATATTCAAAGCATATTAAAAGATTCAAAAAATTTCAAACAAAATCTTCATACTTAAAGATTAATCAACTTTAAATTTTTAATAGAATGAAATCATTTATTTCAGTAATGAGAATATGCAAATTTTTTCCTCTGCTATATAGATTTATGATTTAAATTGCAAGTAACAAAATTATAAATCCTTTTAACAAGTACCATTATTTACAAGTTAAAACCAACAATAACTTTCATTTAAATAAATTTATTAGTAAAATCAAATTGAATTTATTTTCAGTCAAAGTGAGACATATTTATTAGAATGAGATTTAAGTATAATACAATTTATATTCACTTCTACAATTCTAAACAATATATACTTCTTATAATCAGATTATCAAATAAGTCTTTCAATCTAAATAAAATAATATGTGTAAAAGTAAATATTGCTTTATAAATCGAAATTTATACTTGTTAAATAGAAAAGCAGAAAATTGTACAAAATATATTTTGTACAATTTCAAATGAAATTTTATAATATCAATTAAATTAATAATATTATTAATATGTGTGATTCATAATTATTCAATATTAGCAGTCCTTTTGGCTCAAAAAAATAAAGAAGAATTATAAATGTGATTCCTAATGAATTTGATATTGAATAGATATTAAAGAATTATAGAATAAATAATAAAATTGAACAAGAAATTGTTTAAAAATAACAGCCCTCTAAAAATATTAAAAATCTGAACAATTTGACCAGGATGAAGAGAGTCATGTTAAATTAGTTCAATAGACCAAATTCTAATCGACAAAATCAATAGAAATTCAAGGAAAAATTTTAAGAATAATATCCAAATTTTTTACAGATTTAAAATTTTAAAATTACTACTCAACCAAATTCACCTCACTTCGCCAAATTATTCACAAGGGATCGAATTTAATCATTAGATAGAAATTCATAAAACAAAAAATCAATAGATTCCAGTAATATTAAAACCAGAAAAATAAGTATTTAGTAATATGAGATTACAGCTTGGACAAGAAAGACATCAGAGAGTTTTTGAGCTCAAAAACTATTTTGTATATAGTATTGTATTGTAATGTTATAGAATAAATCCGTATATATAATTGGCTAAAATTTACATATTAATATAAAAACAAATAAATAAATATTGTATATTTAACTAAAATATGATGTCTTTGATATTATCTCTTGACAATTAATAATTGAAATTAAGTAATTGGAAGAATCAAGTAAACCAAAATAAATTGATTAATTCAAATTTACTAACATTGTAACATGATTTTGTTATTTTTTAAACTTCTATAATAATTAACTTTAATGGAAAGAGAATTAGATTAATAAAATAATCGATTTAATTAGGTGATTAAAACATAAATGTTAATGTGATGAGAAAAATATCTTAAATAGTGCAGAGGCTAATCAAAACTTTATTAATGGATGGTTCAGAAACAAAAAATTATTATTCAACATTCATCTAAAAAATTTAGCAATTAGATTATTCATTTTAAGTTAAAATTAAGTATCTTACTCATTAAATTAAACATTCAATGATTCAAATAATATGATATAAGTACCTAGAGAACAGGTAGCTTATCTAAAATCAACTGAGATTTAAAAATAAAGGACAAATAGGTTAAACTTAAAAAACACAATCCTTAGCTTCTAAAGTTAAAATCAATAAACAAACTTAATATGTAAATTTTTGTTGATGTTTTATGTTTGTAAGATAATTGAAAATCACTATCCTCTAGAATTTTTCCACTCTTGAAGTTTGAAAATCTTCCATCATATAAGCAATTAGAATGATTACTTTGGCTCAAATATTATAAAGATAGTTAAAATAATTCCTAATATTTATTAAAAATTGAAATCCTAGACCATAGAAAATCAGAAATATAAAGATCAAATAACTTATAGATTTAAGATAAACAATTTGAGAAATATTGCTATTATTTCTTTAAGCCAAAGTGCTAGCTGCAACTATTTGGATAAAAGGAAAAAGCTTAAGATATTTAATAAGGCTATCAGAAGAATAGTTAACAGTTATTACTAATTTTTACTACAATGAATGGAAAATGCTTTGAAGAAAGATGATTTATGAGAATTTAGAATTTAAATATGAATAATTAATAGTTTAAGATTATTAAGTTTTTAGCGTTATTTTGTTGCGAGTTAATCTTAGAATAACTTCCTTAGCTTCTTTTAACGTTATTCCAGTATGTATTTAATGTTTCATTGGTAAATTCATAGCCAAAAAAACAATTTTTTTTACCCAAAAAGAAAAATTATTTATTGCTTTGTTAATATATTGTTTAAAAATAAATTCAATTTAATATTAATATATTTATTCGTTTTGGACTCTATTCATACAAATGTAATTATGAAAAAGAATTTATTTGTGTCCAAGTTAAAATTATTGTTTGAAACTTCTTAGAAGTATAAAAGCGTAAAGTACAAATAAATATCATACTTTTAGCATATTTAAAAATAGATTAAATATAAAAATATTGTGAAACATATATATTTATTTAATTCTTAATTTAACCCGATATTTCACAACAAATTTATATGAAAAGTTTAGAAAAACAATGGGAATAAACATAAATGGTTTTCATATAAAAAATGCCGATAATTCATTTTCACAGAATTTTTCCAAAAATTAAATATAATTGATAAATTATTTTAATACGCTTATTCAATTTGATTAAGTTGAAATATAATTCATTCAGCTTTTTGAATATAATTAATTTTCAAAATAATGAGAAAATTGTTGAGTTTAAGAATTGGACAGAATTATCAAATATAACACTTTTTTACAATTTTCTGAAATTATCAAGCCTGTTTTAGAGAAATTTATAGAAATAGAATGATGTGTAGATTTGTTTATGTGTTATATAATACTATTACATTTTTATTTCTATTATTAATTTAATAAATAAAAAAAAAAAGGACATACATAAGAAGGATGAATAATAAACTTTAAAGCAAAGGAAGTTATTATGTGTTAGAGAAAAATTAAAAAAAATAAACTAAATAAACAAAGTAGCCAAAATAAACTTAAAGTCAAAAGAAAACATTTAAACCTTTTGAAGGGAAAGGAATAAAGATGAGCAATGATTAAAATCATTATAATTGGATTTGCTAATAATGCGGATTTATTAATTAAGAGAAAGTAGATGTTTGTTGTAAAAATTGTCAATTTTAGAAATGAGTTTCTAAATGCATATTTAGAGAATATATTTTAAATTAAATAATCTTTAACTAAATTTTTGAGTTTTATGAGTAAAAATGTAAATGAAGAATTCAAAGAAGAACTAAGGCAATTTATTATAAACAATTATGTTCATACAATTTTAGAGCAGTTCAAAGGGCCTAAGAATTAATCCATATATTAAATTACACTCACAATGGATTTATCATTAATAATTGATACTCGACCTTTACTTGGATCATGGATCATAAATTTTTACCCTCACTTTCTAATATCTATTCATTAGATTATATACGCTATAGTGAAGAAGATGGACATAGGTTATGATGATTTTATATGTGAGACTAAATTTATTTCAGTTCCTACTTTTGAGACGGCAATACATGATCCTTAATATAAGCTATTGTTAATGTAGAAACATTGTGGCTCACTAATACATTTGAAAAATTGTATAATAGTAGGAGTCGATTAACCAAAAAATTACTTATTTTTACAAGAATTTCAGTGTAAATGTAGTGATAAAATTTCAATTAAGGGGGCTCATTTAATTTAAAGATTATAAAATTAAATTAATAAAGAAAATCTTTGTGAAGATTGTAATGGAGTAAGACATGAAATTGAGAAGAAATATAAACTATGTCAAAAGCTTTAATTATATGTTTCAGATTTATAACCTTTAAATAGAAAATATAATAATTTAAGATAAAATTTAAATAATAAATACAAGCATTCTTTTTAATTACTTGATATATATGTAGAAGGAAACAATGTGAATAAATTCCAAATTGGAAATCAAATATATTCATTAGCATATTACACTTTTAACTTACATGATTAATATAAATAGAATAATACATTTATTCTAGCACATGAATATTGTTATGCTGTAACAATCGATTAATATACAGCTATTCAAAATAAGAAATACTTTTAGAAATTAAAACTAAATTATAAGTTTAAACAATCTCAACAGATTGATCCTGATGAAAATTATAATGAAGACATTAAACTATTTTTAGATAAAAGCAAAAGACATTATAATTATGGTAAGGATAATAAGAACTATATCTATGAAATACTTAATACAATTTACTATATCATTATATCATTTGATTACTAATAGTTAAAATAACATAATTTATCGAATTCATTAATAATGTTAAAATTATCATTACTATGTAGTATATTTTTAGAAAACAGTTCAAGTTTATAGTATTATTTATCTCCAAATTTATGCTAAAAGTCAAATTTATTGATTTAGAGATTAGAATAAGAATAAATTCAACGTCATCTACATATAGCCATAATTTATGAAGATTACGAAATTATCTTTGATTTAATTTAAAACATGATCTAAAACTTAGATAATTGTTTGATTTTACCAGATTGTGATGAAGAAACCTTTGATTATTTAATAATGAGTGTAGCAAAAAATGGAATACTGATCTTGAGAAGAATGCCAACAAAAGCAGTGTAGGAGAAGATTAAATAAATACTCAAAGGAAATCCCATTATTATTATGAAAGATAAAAAGATTGAAATAAATTGCTCAATTTGGTGTTTATTTGATGTTTAAGATTTGAAAGTGAAAAAATCTGATTATAATTATTTGAATGAAAAATTCCCTCATGCAACTGACTCATTTGATATTGTATTGGATTTAGCTTATTCTAATTTAAATTACAAATAAGTAAGATTTAATTTGATTGCAGATTATTGTGAATATTTATTTAAAAGTTCACAAACTGATAATGCAAATCCATTTTAAACAACAATAAAAAAATAACCTACAGCGGATAGATCTATTCATGCTCCATCATCTTGTTATTTATTATAAAAAAAGACAGTAGACAAAGTCTATAATTCTGATCTTGAAACTTGGATTAATAAATTATTAACTATAGATAGCAGTTCATTAGAATTAATTAAAAAATTCTATCTTAAATTACGCTAAAACTATTATTGTTCATAACATACTTTAGATAGTTTACTAAAAATAAGCTCATCTATTTCAATGATGAGATATTTTGCATACAGTCAAATTGACGATAATGATGGTTTATATTAATATATGATAACTTAAATGAGTACTTTGCCTTTAACATATTCAGATGCATTTCTAGCTATATTGCTTGTTATTGAAACTAGGATAAATTCATTAGGTCCTGTAGGAGCATTATTTGGTAGTGATACAACAAAGTATTATATTTAGATAATATAGTTATTTATTAAATTGTTTAAATCCTGAATTTACTTTTGCTAGAATGAATCTTCAATAGGATGACAATGAATAAAAAGATAATCTGTTCGACAACTTTGTTTACATATATGAAAAACTAATTAATTTCATTTATTGATGTAATATCATATATAGTGCGAATTTATTCAATTTAATTAGTGTCTGCAGACTGGGCATTCCCCTTTCTATTTTAACCATTAATCAATACACTTTGCATGAAACTAATGGGCACAACCTAATATTCTAGTATTTTATTAATAGAACATTTACTTGACAGTATCAGATTTTTTAAAATCAAGCATGCAAACAACGCAATTTTAATTTTTCTAATTAGGTATATATTTTTATGTTCGTATCTATTTAATTTCACTTGAACTCATGGGTTATGCTTATCTTCTTTCTTCTACTTCTGGCTCTTATTGTTGATAGTATTCACTTTCATAATTGTCTTCATCATCATCATCATCATCGTCACCATAGAAGAATTAAACATTTGGCATATCGAAAATTTATTAAACTTGGATTCTTGGTCCTATGTTTCTTATTTAGACATGCTATCTTTAAGCTCCATTTGTCTGTAGATTAAATTGAAATGAATCAAAATCTAAATTTAAACTAAATTTATAGGTATCTTTGTACTTTATGTTGAAAGCTTCATTCATTTAATGTCTCATGTTGTTCATAGATCTTTGAAATTAGGAATTGGGTCCAAAAATTTCTATAGTTTTTAAAATGAATTACAATTAAAATTTGGAAATTGATGCATTTCTTCTTAATCATCATCAGAACTATCTTGGCTATATTGAATATTCTAATTTCTATTAAAATTATGAGTATTATTAATTCTTTATTATTGTTATCTTTATTGCTAATATTATTAAGGCCTTTGCTCTTATTATTACTATTATTGTTAGTTTCTTCTTTATCTTTATTACATCAAGCATTGTGTTTAATGTTAAAGCTTATGTAGATTAATTTTATACCAATCGATCTGCTTAGACAGATTTGTGGCAAATTTAGCAATTTTAACGAGAATGTCTTTATTACTATTATCTATTCATTAGAATAAACTAATTAAATTATAGAAAAGTGTGAATTGTTCTAGATTTAAATCATAAATTAAATTTGATGACAACCATTTCAATCAAAATAAAACACGGAGCAGATCAAATAGAAGCAATTGAAATAGATCCTAATGCTACAGTGAAGGATTTAAAGGAGAAACTGACATCCAAATTCAATTCAGAGCCTTCTTAAATGAAGATTATATTTTAAGGTAAAATACTTAAAGACACTGATGTTCTCACTAATGTGAATGTAAAGGCTGATTCAACTATGCATTTGGTTGTTACAAAATGTATTTAAATTATCAATTATAGAACAAGCTTAATAGCCACCTTAATAAGCTCCAGCCCCATAATAATAATAACCATAATAACCCGTAGGAGGTTTTGGTGGTGCTGGCGGTATGGGAGGTATGGGTGGCCTCGGTGGAATGGGTGGACTCGGCGGAATGGGCGGAATGGGCGGCTTCGGCGGACTAGGTGGACTAGGTGGAATGGGTGGACTTGGAGGAATGGGAATGGATCCATAAATGATGATGTCGATGTTGCAAAATCCTATTTACTAGGCATAAATACAAGCAGTATTGAATTAAACTTATTATAGATGTTTTAAAATCCATAGATTAGATAGCAAATAATGTAAAATCCTATGATAGCTTAATTGATGTAAGCCAACCCATAATTATAATAAATATTTGAAAATCCATAGTTATTATAGATGATGCTTAATCCTTAAAATCTTTAAATGGCCATGGGAAGTATGGGTGGAATGGGAGGCTTCGGAGGCATGGGAGGCTTTGGTGGAGTTGGAGATTAAACTAATCCTCCAAATCCTAATAATGCTTAAGTTCCCCCTGTTTAAGGTTCAGGTAATTAAAATGCTTAAAATCCATTTGGTGGTATGGATTTACAAGCCATGATGAATATGATGGGAGGTATTTTAATTGTACAATTATGAAAATAGGAGGACTAGGAGGCGTAGGTGGAGCTTAATTAACACCTGAGGCTGCTGAGTAGAAATATGCTGCATAATTATAATAATTATAAGAATTAGGATTTACTAATAAGTAGGTAAATTTGGAAGCTTTGATTGCCACAGGAGGAAATGTTGAAGCAGCAGTTGACAGGATATTAAATATGATCGGGCCATGAAATATTATAAGAATTTATTCATATATGAAATTTACAATAAATAAATTTAAATAAAAATGTATGAGGGAGGAGGTGATGATTAAAAAAAAATTGAAAATGAGAAAGGATCATATGGATATTTTACAATTTTAGCTGTTAAATTTACATCGTCAGCACAATAGATTGAAAGGTTGGCTTTAAAATAGTTATTTTAAGAAATTATAACACTCTTGTCAAGTTTTACACTGATAAAGAATATCAATAGGGGGATAGCTAAGAAAATCTAAATAAAACTAACGAAGCTTATAAAATAATTAAAGACGAGAAGGTTTGTTGATTTCTATTATATAAAAGGCTAGAGAACCTTATATGCATAAATTGATGATAAGATGTTACTTAAGTCAACCATTTGAGTTGATCTTACCAAACAAATAAAGTATTTCATTTTTATTCACTAGATGATAAACTATGGCCTTTTTTTATTTTCGAAGTTATTAAGGAAGGAAAATCTACTAGTGAAATTATGCAATTCAATTTTTCTGCCCAAACCTTAACGGAATAGAAGAAAGATGTAAGGACAAAGAGTTATATGTTTTCTAATATTTCAGTATGAATTAATTATATTATTTAAGTCTGCTCTGTATTCTAAAAAAGACGATGAATTCATCATTAATTTTATTGAAAATGGCAAAATATTATCTTAAAATTATAAAGCCAAATTCTAAAATCAAAGGGATTAACTAGTCAAATTAGCTATATTTGCAAAGGAAATATTTGAAGAAACAAAACCGACACTTGAATTCCACAATCCCAATACAAAATAAGATTTGAATTTATTTAAAGTTCAACATTATTCAATAGGAGAAAATAGTAAAACTGTAAGTTCAAAAGTTACAAACTTATTTTTTGAATAAGTGTCAACTAAAAATTATTTCTTGTGGAATGATTCATATATTCCTCCACATTCATTATTAAAAACTTCTGCTTAAAAATTAGCAGGTTTGGGATAATCAAAGACAGTTCATTTTACTATTGGAAAAACCTAAATGCTAGTTTCTAGAGATGAAGATTTAAGATAAATCATTTAAGTAATCCCTTTAAAAAAGGAATATTTAGCTTTTAGTAGGGATGAAAATAGTACACTATTTATTCAACCTTATATTAGTTGTGTAATTGTAAGTTTTGAACAATACTCGAAAATACAGATTTCACGATAAATAAAGCGCGAGTTAATTTGTTCAGAAACTTATTAGCGTTTAAAATTAAAAAGCTTCAGCTACCCCTTTAAGTACTGAGTTCCCGTTTGAAAAGAGCTTATATAATGTAGTCAGAACCAAAAAATAAGCCATTCAAAAACTAAATTCATAAATTGCTCAATATGAATAAAAAGTAGAAAAATTAAAAAATCAAAGGTACGAAATATTTGCAAATTATTAGATAACAATTATTATCAGAGTTTGAGGATTTAGATTTGGACAAAGTTGATGATGATGAATTAATGATAAATAAAGATAGAGATCAATAGAACAAGTAAGCCGCAGCTGAACAAGCAACATTATTTAAGGCTCCTTTAAAATGAATGATCATTAATCTATAATTATATAACTAGAAATTAAAATGCCATCTTAAATCGATGTCTTTTAATTAACACATACATCAACAGATGATGAAATTTAATTATGTGTTGAATGGATCAAGGCATAATTAAAAGCCAAACAGACTGTTACCTTGCTAGTTAAGAAATGTTAAAGATAGGAATTGATTCCATAAGTAACTGTAGATATAGTGACAATGATTTAATAAAAAATTAAGCAATTGAGTTAAGATCCTTAAACAAGATTAAGTGAGGTTTAAGAATTACTATAAATCTACAATTAAAAGGGTGTTAAGAATCAAACAATTTTGATTTAGTTATATGTACGAATTTGATAAAATTCTTAGATTGAACTTGCTAATGCTAAATAACCTGAAGCTTAAGATAAAGCAATTGAATTACTATGTAAAGTGGACGAAAAAATTCGAAAGCAATTTACATCTTAATTTTCTTAATTTCTAAAAGAAAAAATTAAATAACTTATAGAAAATGGATAATAAGAAGCAAACCAATAGAATTATAAAGATGCTTTAGCTTTGTATTAGAAAGCTTAAGAATTAAACAATTATTATGAAGAAAAGGATACAACGATTTAGTTGAACGTATTTAATTTAATGAATTCTAGATTCAATTGGGAAATGCATATCATTCCTTAAAATAATATGACGATGCTCTAAACGTATGGGAAAAGTCAATTAAATATATATAAGGTTAATCATAGTAATAATAGTTCTAAAATGAATTAATATACATGTATAATACAGTTGGTTAAATTTATTATGACAAGAAATAAAATAATAAAGCTACTTAATATTGGGATTCAGCAATCAGCATATTGGAATAATAAAACGAATAAGAAAAATTGGAATAATAATCAAAACAATTATTAGGACACTTGTTAAATAATGTGGGCATGATATATTATTAAAAAGGTGAAGTAAAGAAGGCGATATAAAATTTTTAAAAGACAATAGAAGTTTATGAAAGTATTTATGGGAAAGGTCATATAAGTGTTGGAAATAGACTAAATAATTTAGGTGAGGCATATAGAAGCGATAAATAATATGATAAAGCATTAGAGATGTTCAATAAGGCATTGAGTATAAAGAAAGCTGAATTATAGGTTTAACCATCTAAAAGTTTGGCAAGTACAATAAATAATATTGGCATGACATTGCAAAATAAATAATCATACGAAGAAGCTATTGATTATTTTAAATAAGCTTTACAAATGTATAATGAACCAGGTGTTTTTAGTGATCCAAATGCTGGAGATGCTGCTCTATAAAAAAGCAATACAATGCATAGCATAGCAGAATGTTATAGAGCTTTGCATAATTTAGATTCATGTATTTAATATTTTAGGGAAGCTTATAAGTATAAAGCATAAGAATTAAAAATATTCCATAAATCAACATAACACACAGCAATTTAATTAGCATCAGCATTATTTTAAAAAAATTAATTTGAGGAATCTTTGAAGATTTTTGAAGAAGTTTTAGATGGTTAGAAATAAGTGTATGGACAAGAATCTTAGATAGTAGCTTAAACGATTAATAATATAGGAACTGTGCTATCAGAATTGAAATAATATTAGAGAGCATTAGAAAAAGTTTAAGAGGCAATAAGAATTTTCGAAAAGAAATTAGATAAAAATGATCCATATCTTTAAAAAGCATACGATAATATGAAAAATATAAATTAAAAATTACTGGAATGAAATTGTTAATAAAATATAAAATATAATCAAAATTGACCTACTATTTTCATAAACACGTCTTCTAAATTGGTTTAACTTATTCCCCAATCTATAATATTAATTTATAAATACTAACCAGAAATTTGTAAATTGTTTTTTTATTTTTCAATTTGCCAAAATATATCTGAGACTTTACAATTCTTTTCAGATATTTAATAAATTAAATTCCCATTAAATTCAGATAATAATATTGATTATGGTAGAATTTGATAAATAAAATTCTTAACTTTGTTGATGTAGAATTATGATCTATTTATATAAATTTATATTACTATTATTGATTATGAATAGATTACAAATACTTATCTCGGTGTATTTATACAGTCAAATGATATCCTCCACCATAGATATTCTTTAATCTCTAAGGAGTTCCAAGACACTTAAGAACACCTTGACTCATGATACCTAATTATATTTAAATAACCAATTAATACCTATCCTATTACAAAGAACATCTGCTTCTTCCATTGAATGTGTTGTTAATACCATTGCTCTCCTTTCTCTACATTATTAAATGATTTCCCATAATTATCTTCTATTATCAGGATCTAATCCTGTAGATGGTTCATCTAAGAATACAATTAAAGGCTCTCCAACTAATGCAATTGCTATAGACAATCTTCTTTTCATTCCTCCAGAAAGTTATTATGTTTAATAGTTAAAATATGGTTCTAATTTAACTTCTGCCATACTCTATTGTACTCTGACTCTTTCTATTTCTCTATGCACTCCTTTCAATCTTGCATAAAAGAGTAGATGTTCCTCTACTGTCAATTCAGGCCAAAGTAAATCAAATTAAGGACAGACTCCAATCCTCATCTAAACATCTATTAGTTGTTATTTAATTGAGTATCCTCCCACATATGCATTACCATCAGAACATCCATATAATCCTGTAATAGTTGATATAATTGATGTTTTTCCTGCTCCATTTGGACCTAACAAACCAAAAATCTATCCTTTCTCTACACACAAACTAAAACTCTTAACAGCAACTGTATTTTCGTACACTTTTCTTATATCTTTACAAACTAATGGATAATCTTCTATGTTTTTTAGATTATAAACTTTCTCTCTTTCTTCTAAAACATCTTAATCTTCCTCCAATTAATTTACATTCAATATTAATTAATCTTCCTCTTAAAATTTTATACACTCTGTTTTCTTGAAAAATTTACAAATCCAAGGTTCTGATGCCACTCCGTATTCTTATGGAATTATTTCATGAAGATATACACCCAATATCGCAAAGAAAACTGTATTACAATACAAGGATATTAAACAACCTTATATTTCTGGACTTATTTATTCCAATTATGTGTAACATCCATGTTAAGATACACAAGCTAATTGTAATATACAACATATACCAAATGATAATATATAGAAAAGTCTACCAAAAGCTATCTATGGTACCATTTAAAGATACCAAGGCAATTCCAAAGGATCAGGATAAATAGCTAGATTTATAGTTGATGCCATGATAGTGCCCCATACAGATATTAAATATCCTATTATTGTTGCTGTTCTTGATTTATTTAAAAATACTTGAAAGAAAAATGACAATGAGATCTAAGTTAATCCCCAACCTATTAATATTAATAGCTAGATGTATATTATGATATATTTTACTATCAAGTTTGAATCAGTATATTTAAATACTTATATTTCAATACCATAAATCGCCAAAAAATAAAACAAAATATAAGTTATTAAGGTAAGAATTAAACTAAACAAATATTACACTATCCAATAATCAATCATTCTCATTCCATTCATCTTCATCATTTGTAATAATCTTTCCTCTTTATCTAAAACTATTCCATACAAAAATACTGGTAATAGTAACGACAATGATAGTGGAAATAATAAAGCTCCCATTAAATTTATTGCTTTTTATACCAAATTCCTATCTTCTCCTACCATAGGCATGTATTATATCCCTGACACTAACCAGATATTTGGATTTAATCTATGTAAGTATGCTCTTGATATTAAATCTATTAATCCAACTTAAGCTTCTGCCACTAACATCAAATTATTGGTCTTATTTTCACTTACTTTAAAAAATAATTTTGTGATTCCATTGGCTCTATGATATTCTGGGATTCTTAAATCATTCACCTATATTGTAACATTCAAATATTCTTCATTAGCATTATGAAATGTAAATCCTCCATCTGGAACCATCCAAATATTTTCAAGATCTCTTCCTCTATAAAATGGCTAAGTATTTAAATATTATATCCTTTTATAAATATCTTCATTAATAGAAATCTCTGGTTTTTCTAAAAATGGAATATTTCTAATTTCACTTTCATTATTAGATTTACATCCGGGTCTTTAAAGAATATTTTACAATACACCAGATGACCTGTATAAAATTATTTTAGATACATATTTTTTCCAATTTAACCATTATTCCAACCTATAAATTTTTATTCATTACGACTTAATTTTGAAACATCATAAAAATACCTAAAAGATTACAATACTTTTACCATTGAAGGCATGAAACATCGCTAAACATAGGAATCTATGAATATAAAAAAGGAATATTCAATATATATGGAAAATCCAATTAAAATGTCCATCCTGAAAATTTATCAAATATAATTTCTTAAATGATATAAATAAGCGCAAGACAGATTAATGGTGTCATTATCTAACAAATATTAGTTCCTATCTATCGCGATTGAATTGACGCATTCTTATAAAATAAAGCTCGAAATTGATAGCTCTTTTTCATAAAATTAATTATGACATAATCGAATTGTTATAATTCCATCATTAATTCATATTATATAATTTATAATGAATTAAACTGATCAAAGTCAACTAAGTGAAGATAGCAAATCAAAAAAGTTTTCATATGATCCTTAGCTATTTCAACTATTATAAAAAGCTTTATTGGTTGTATCAAAGGAAAAGTAATGTGTAAAATATAATCAAGACCTCAAAATCCAATTAAATTTGTTGCAGATTACATGAAAAACAATCGCCCTGGAAGTTTCTGATTTATTTTATTAATACATACAAATTATATTTGTATTAAAATTCTAATTAATATTGATTCTCAAGTTGTTTTATCATAAATAAATCGATAATTAAAATATATTATTTTCCTTTTTTTATTTATAATTTTCGCTTCTAATTACCAGAATAATCTTTATTATATTATTTTAGATTATATTAGTTTTAATTATTGTAAAATTGTATTATTTATATTCTTATTTGTTAAATTTTATACATAAAGTATGAAATTTATTTAAAATATTAACAAAATATGATTACACGACTTAGCAAAAAAGGATAAATCAATATGAAGGTATACACATTTGAAAGATTGCTTCACATATATTATCTGGTAACTCTTTAAAAGATAATTTTTTATTTTATTAGCATTTTAGGTGACTTATAATGCATTACCTTTATATGGGTTCCTATTTTTGAATCCTAGAAATTAACATTTTTTTAAAATAAAATCAATTATGAGTCATTTATCATTTATTTTAGCAGGATTGATGAGTTTATAAATTTTCAATTTAATTCATCTTTGGAGTATTATCTTATTCCGCTTATAACATAGATTTTATTGTTTTTTATACCACTAATAATAATGATTTATTTATAAAACTAACAAAAGATACTAAAACTTACAATAATTAATTACTACTTCAAATTTAGCTCTATGTTTTTCCAAATATTTATAACATATTTATTTATTCCATTTATGATATTATGTACTTAATCAATCATTATTGCTTTGTAATCAAATTAATATATTGCTCATGTAATTTTTTCATCATTTTCTATTTTACTAACCTTAATCATTCTATTAGTCAATTTATTGCTCAATAGAGAAACAATCGATCTAAAAGTAAATAGATTTCAAAAATTCAATTAAACTTTTTTGGATTATTTATCAATAATCCTTTAAATACTGTAAATATTTGTTTATGGCATTATAAAAAGTCAAACAAATGGATTAACTTTGTAAAGTATCTTAGTCCTAACTATATCACTAATAAATGTTTTATAAGTTTTCTAATTTGAATATACAGATATCATAAGAGCTAAAATTAGTTTAATTACTTCTTCCTTTGGATGTATATCTTCAATTTACCATTTAATAAAGAATCTAAATGAAGAATCAATTTAGATATTTACACATACAGGAATTCTTATAATTTTTATTTCTCTTAGTAAATTATTGTTAATCTTTTATGATGAAAGGGAATTGAGTATTTAAAATAACATAGTTTAAGTAAAATAACATAAAATAATTAAATTTTATTTATCCAGACTAATAATTGATGATCTATCAAAAAACGAAAAAAGAGTTAATAATTCAATAATATTATATTGGATAAACAAAACTATTGATTAACATAATATTGATGTAAAAACATAGAATTTTTCTTTGAATATTTTAACATCTTAAAATTTGGATGCTTTTGTATAAAAGAAATTTAAATAATATGTAAAAAGCATCTAAAAAGATAAGGGATTTGATTTGCACTATATAGCTTTACTATATAATTATGGGTTCTCTAATCTAGCATTAGTTTAAATAAATACGTTGATTAACAAATAGTTAATGTAGACAAAGTTTAAAGGGTTTTTAGGAGATGTTGATATTCCGAGTAGTGCTTTAGATAGTTCCTAAAAATATACAGTTCATTAATCAGTCTCCAGTAAATCTTTCCGATCGAATACAGATGAAGTTAATGATATAGCTAAAAGAGCTTAATCAAAGAAGAGTTAATTACTATATGTTGGCAATTAGTAATTATCATCAATTAATGCTGCAAGAGCAATTTATTTGAAGAGTTAGATCAAATAAAATCTATAATTTAAATTTTAAGAGAATAATAATTCTAAAACTTAATTAAATGATATGAAGTAGGGTGTAGAATTATTTTTAAAAAATGAAAAAAGAAATTAAGGACTGAAAAATACGATGATTTAATTGATAAATGAAAAAGTGGCTTTTATTTTATAATTTACAACTAAAAAGGCTATTGATGCAGATATATTATTTTATAATGCAATTAAAATTAGTAAAAAATAATAAAACTTAGAAAATAAGTTATTTCTCAGGTATTAATAATTTCCAAGTTAAAAATTATAATCAATTTTAATATTTTATTAAGGAGAGATTCTAAATAATTATATTGAAGCTTATAAATATAAGAATTTAACTTCTATGCCTGAAGAATAATTAATAAACATGGATATCAATATAAAAACAGCCTTTTTTTCAAAAAAAGTGGTTTATTTAAATCTGTAATTAGAATACAATTAAAATTTAATAATTACAAGTAAATCTGAGAATTCATTAAGATTTTTCTAAATATCTTCAGAAGATTCAAAATATTTTACAAATGTTGACTATATACTTCCTTTGGCAATAAAAAATGAGCATAGTCTATTAGTATAGAGGTTTATTTAGACAAGTAAATCGAAATTTTATTTGAATTCTAGTTAAACATTCTTTAAGTTGAATAATTTATTAATGAAACCATGTTAATTATTATTTGATATTCATTTTGATAATATCAACCATTATAAATTTTCTGCTTTTTTTTCAGAATGCATCAATTAATCTGCTTATATATTAGTAGATATAAATTAAAAAGTTGGAGGAATAACAGAGAGTTTTTTTGAAAAACTAGGATTAGATGAAAATTATTATAATTAATTTAATAAATAGGATTCAACTTAATTATAAATTGATTATTTGATTCCAAACTTTGCAAAATTAATTGGAACAAAATAATAAAATTTCATAACTGAAATAAGATTCTTAAAGGAAGCTTATTTATTAGAAAGTTATGGTGAAAAAATTAGAAGTTAAACTAGATAATAATCGTTGACTTCTAATAATTGGTTAAATCTCGAATAAATATATTTATTTGAAGCTGAAATATGCATATAATACCAAGATATTTTAGGTTATAACTATTTCATAATAGAAATAAAAGATGTGAAATAATTAATTAATTCTAAACGTTCATAAGTTTCAAGTAGAAATAGAAAATAAGAAGGAATAGAAGAATTTTTTGAATTATCAGAGTTATCTGAAGTTGAAGCTATTGCTCAATCTCCAAAAATTTCAAAGTAGTAAAATAAATTTAAGATTTTTTATGATGAGAATTCAGAAAAAGTAAAAAGATTATAGAAAATTGTTAAAGAAGTTGAGGAAAAATAAAATGAGGAATCACACTAAGAAGAATAAAAATAATAACTTTAATAAGATATATCTTTTTAATAGAATAATATTCTAAGTCCTAACTTTAGTAATGCTCCTTGGTTAGATTAATCTCGCTTACCTCTATAATAATAACATATAAGCATTTAATAAGATTATTTTCATAAAGATAATGAAAATGATAAATCCTTTTCTGTATACTAATCAAAGAATTTGAAGTTTGAAGAATTAGATGAAGAATACATTAGTCGAAATATAAAAGATAAAATTAGTATGCATTAAAATAAAAATATGTAGGGAGAAAAAGAATAATCTTCTTCTAATAATGTATTCAAAGGAATAAAAAAATCAATATTTTATAAAAAATATGAAACAATACTTTAATTAGTTGAACCAATAACTCCAACAACTTTGAAGCTTTTCATATCTTTTTAAGTAGTTACTTATATAATAGCTTTAACTTATTTTATTATTATTCTTGCTAGTGCTTAAGTTGATCTTAATAGATTTATTGGTGAAATAGATATGATTTAATTACATGCAGGAATAATGAATCCTCACGATTTATACTTATAAATAAGATAACCAATAATCACATATAATTCGTTTTTGTAAGTAGGAAAATTAACATAAGCAGAATTTAAAGAACTTACTGATCCTTTATATGAGAATGTCGGAATTGGTTATTACGAATTTAAAGAAGGATTTATATATTGGTTAGGTAATGAATATTTGACTCCATTCTTAAAAGATAAGAATATTACTGTGTATTATATGCTATATAATGGATCCAAAACATATCCTATTACCTAAAATATTAGAGAAGCATTGATGGCAACGTTATCATATTATTACGATTTTAAGTTGAGATTTGAAGCAAGATTAAGTACTGCTAATCAAACATATTAAGTATATTAATTTGCAAATATATATAACTTTCATTTTTGGTTGGAAGAATTAACTATGGAAGTTTATGAATACTCTAAGAATCGAAGTATTGAAGTAAGTAACAAATGGAATATGATATGGATTATTTATCTCTTGGTAAATATTTGTCCCTTATTTGCAAGTCTATTTTATTATAGAATATTTAATTCGAAATTTGATTAATTCATAAGTCTATTTAAATATTGTTCATCTTATAGGATGGAATTTGAATAGGAAAGATTAAAGTATATTTTAAAAGTCTTAAATAAAAATAGCGATTTGTTATTTAACTATTAATTTAGTATAGAATAAAAGGAGGACGATATTATAAAACAAAGATTAGAACAAGAATAATAGAAAGTTAAAGATATTAAAAGTTAATAATAATTCAAAAAGATATCTTTTGGAATCAAATTCATTTTTGTAATTTTAGGTTGGATGATATTTTTCGGATTGAGTTTGGCATCTAATATTTAGATAGGAGAATATTTGAGCAAATATTCAGCAACTGCAGATGCTTACAAATTAATTTAAGATATGTCTTTATATGCTGGAACTCTTTATAGAAATAGGGATTTCGGTTTGGCTTTTGGAAATTATCCATATCTAAGACCTTTTGATGTAGAGAAGTTTTATTTCACAATCAACACTGGATTAGAGACTATTTCAAAATTCTTATAATTTTCATATACTTTTGATTCTAATTATTATTAAACATCAGATGAATTTTTCAATTTTTTCCAATCCTTGTAGGAAAATAATATTTGTATTGTATTGGGAGATGAAAATTTAGGATTCTTAAAATAATATTGTGAAAAGTCATTATAAGGTACCTTGTTATTAGGTTTGTTCCCTACATTAAAATTTATATCTAATTCTATATAAAATCAAATGCAAGTTAATAATTTTACAAAAAGAGTTGAATTTAATAAATATGAAAATGAAGGTAGTCTTATTGTGCTAAGAGCATTTTAATTAATGAGTAAATAATTTAAATTAGGTATGGTTAATGTTACAGAATAATAAATTATGATATGTAACACAATCTCAATTATATTTATTGTTTATTCATTAATATTAATGGCTTATTTTATATTTATTTTGATGCAAAAATTAAAAATTGATTTAAATTTAGCAAGAAGATTCATTCTATTAATACCATCAACTGTTTTATTTATGGATGATTAATTTGATAGACATGTTAGAATCCTAATTGCAGGATAAGAATTTTGATTCTCATATTTTTATCATTAAAGATTATATAATTAAAATTATTTATGTAATTTCTTAAACCAACCATAATAAAATCAAATTGCAACAAAATTCATATCAACTTAGGTTTAGAATAATATTTATTTTCTAAATCCTTGGTCCAATCCCCCATATTATTTTTATGGTAAAATGATAAGACTATAGTAATTGGCAGACATTAAAATCCTTGGAAGGAATGTAATTTATAGTAAATGTAACAAAATTCTGTTTGGTTACAAAGAAGATCAAGTGGAGGTGGAGCTGTGTATTAAGATTTAGGAAATCATTGTTTTACCTTTTTAAATACATTTACTAAAGAAGACCCTAAAACAATTAATAATGATATTCTTATAAATTCATTATTAAATTTAGGTATTAAAGCAGAATCATCAGGAAGAAATGATATTGTAGTTGGAGATAAAAAGGTTTCAGGATCTGCTTATTAATTATCTTTAGGAACTAAAATTAATCCAAATAAAATTGCTTTACATCATGGAACAATGTTAATTGATGTAGATTAAAATGCATTATCTTAATACCTAACACCTTCAAAAAAAAAATTAGAAAGTAAAGGAATCGATTCTGTAAAATCTAGAGTTACTAATCTAAAGGATATAAATAAAAATATTACAGTAAAATAATATGAAAATGAATTGATTAAAGAGTTTATAAAGAAATACCATGATGTAGAATTTAAAGAATATAATGCAGAATAATTATTAAAAATTGAAGATATAATGTAAGAATCAGAGAGATTATCATCATGGGAATGGATATATTAATATACTCCTTAATTTACAGTAAATTTAGAAGAAAAACTAAAATTTGGAATGTTTGATGTTTATTTTTAGGTAGAATAAAGCATTATAATAAGTGGTAGGGTCTATACTGATTGTTTATATCCTGATTATATTACTTAATTGAATTAAGTAATAATTAATAAGAAATATGATTTTGATGGAATTAACCAAATCTTTAATGAAATGAAAACACATTTTCCATAATTAAATGATTTATCTACAGAACTAGAAGAATGGTTATTACAAACAATATGAAATATTTGTTAATAAAAATTCAATGAGTGGATTCTTCTAATTTTTCTAATATAAATTATTTCTTTTTTAATCTCTCTTAGATTAACTCTTAATCAGATTTTTAAGTACTACCTTTATCCTAAAGATTTATTAATATTATAGATACTTATTCTTTTAGATTTTAATCGTACAATTCTGTTAAAGAAGGCAAAATGTCATGAGGGTTTTTCTTTTTTACTGATAAAATCTTTTCAATTCTTTCATGATTGTCTCCTAATACTTTATAAGGTTCAGGTTTATAATTAACTGGTAAGTCCTATTAATTATATAAACATTATAGTACTGCTCCATATTTTTTTTTAATGTAAAACTAAGTGTAATTTTACTTATGAATTAAAACTTTGATATCATGAACAGCTCTATCATTTTTAGAAACTATTGCTGGAGATCTAGGAGATGAACTTATTGTATCATCATAATTTGATGTGTTCTATTATTATGGTTTAGGGGTCATTGTTCTTTTAGTATCTCCAATTATATAATTTTATATTCTAGCTCTCTCTTTCATTCTTTTCAGTTCTCCTTCTTTCTCGCCTTTTCGAATTGCATTTTATGTTGCGGATGATTGAATTCTCTCTATCTCATTACTATGCAATCCTATTTGTTTTAATAAAACATTATATTCCTTTTTAAGTTATATGATAAGTTTATGTTCTTATTCCACTAATTTAGCTTTTAATTATTCCATTTATTTTTAATGTTTACGTTATAATTCATCTTTTTAACTTTCTATACGTTTTTCCTATTCAGAAGCTACTCTTTCCTATTCAGCTTTCTCCATATTTTTTAATTCTCTACGAAAATCCATAGCTTCCTCTACTCTTTCATCTAAAGAAACTAATTTCTCTTATGTTTATAAATCTTTGAGTTTTCTTTTAGGTTTTACTTTTAAAAACTCTGTATTTTTTGACAATTTATCTTCCAATTATCCCATTTCTTCTTATTATTTTTATATTTATGTTTATCTATATATTATTTATATTATATTTACATTCTTATATTTTTCTAATTTTCAAATTGTTAGAAATAATTGTAGTATTTTTCATAAAAATCATCTAATTTTTCTAATCCTATTTCTTTGTATGTAGAAACTTCGGATTTATATATCTTTTATCTTAAAACATCTTAGTATTCGCAAATGTTCTATTCTAATGTTCTTATTGATTTCATCAATTATTTAAAGGGAACATATTATTATATTTATAACAATAGATTTGCAACTTATTACATTTTTTCTTTTATTATGCTGAATACTAAAATTTATTCATCTTCATTTAAAAAACTAATCTTAATCATTATCATAAATACCCATCATTATCTTAATCAAATGAATCAAAGAAATCTTTTCCACTAGAAATTTTTAACATCATTTATAAATCCTCTTTGCATGCATCAAATACTTAAAGTGCTGTTTTATATGGTATTTAAACTTGAGTAAAATCATTTCTTCTAAATTCTTTCCAAATATTTGCGCATTTTTATGGTGCTGCCATAAATATTTCTCCTAAACGATTAACATAAACTTCTTTACCTTCTGCTTATACTTATCTAATATATGTTTTAGGTAAAGACGATAGAGCTGAATAATTTGTTTACTAAATTAATTTTGATGCATAAAGAGATGACTTTGTTTCTGTCTAGTACATTTTATATGTATTGATTAAAATAATAAAATAATAATATTGATTTAGAATCTACTATTCTATGATCCGAAATTGAGAGAATATCTAACACTATTTTATAATCATCAAAAATATCTAAATCATAATAATTATAAGTTAATTCAAGAAAATCTAAAACCATTACACATTAAGGATTAGTTAGTTTAATTTGTTTGATTTGTTCTATACTCGACTTAATCATCCCATGTTGATTTTTATTCGCAGTATGTGACCTCGTTAATTGATATTGAATGGTTTCGAGATCGCTAAATATAATTATTTTAAAATTTACATTTTTTATTTTTTAAATTGATTAACGTATAAATGAGCTTTCTTATTCTGTAGTTGTTGTTAACTTCTTTTTTGTATTATATAATTTACTTTAGATATCTTTCATTTACTTTGATAGATTTGGATTAATTTTATTCAAAAACCCTGAAATATCATGAGAATCTTAATTTGTAAATGTAGATTCATCAAATCTATTATTTAAAATATTTTGTTATTGTTATTATTATTATTGTTATTACTATTATTATTATTATTATTATTATTATTATGCAGCTCGAATTCTAGTTGTTGGATAAGAGGGACTTTAATTCCTTTTTCTTTATTAAAAGGTTTTCTCATCATCATTTTATTAATGTACCTAATATTCAATAATATTTTAGTAATTAAGGTTTTCTTTATTGCAAGACAAATATTCTAATTCTACAATTCTTTTTTAGAGTTTCTCTATTTCTTTCTCATTGCATTTTTAAATTAATTTAATTTGATTCTCTTTTTCAACTAATTTTGTTTCAAGCAATTTTATTTCTATTTATTAAGCATTTATAATTTCTTATTACTTTTCTATTTCACTCTATTCGTAATTCTTTTAAAATTTTTGAACAATATTGTCATTTTAATTTTGATTCAATGTATTAATAAATATTTCATTCATTTTTCTCAAATTCTCCTCTCTTTCTTTAGCTTCTTGTATATACATTTCTTAAATTTATATTTTCTATTATAATATTGCCTTTTCATTTTTCCATTCTAAAAACTAAATTCTTTCATCAGTCATTTCTTTTTAATTTTTGAATATTTATATTAATTATTTTTTACTGTTACATTATTATTTTAACTTAATTCTACATTTGTGCTTAAATAATTTAGAATAATTTTAGAATTTAATGAATTATGAATAGTGTTATTACACTTTACTATTTGCTACATTAAGTATTATTCTTAATGATTTTTATTTTATCAGAAATTATAATAATCAATTAATAACAAATAATGAATGATCAATTTCTTAGTTGTAGATTATGTTCCACAGAATTTGATTAAGTTATTCATTTACCAAGACTACTAAATGAATGCGGACATACTGTTTGTGAGAAGTGCATCAAATAATAAGAAGGGCATTTCAGATGTCCTGCAGATGAGTAATGTTCATTTTTTACCATTCCAGAACACTTTATGAATATTCGATTGATGGTTTTCCGATCAATACAACTTTATTTAAATTGATCTAATTAAAATAAAAACCAAAATTGAATGATCTTTTTGAAACACCCTAGTTAAGTCTATGCAATGATAATTCATCCTCAGATTCTACTATTTCTAAAAATAAATTTTAAGACTCTTAATTAACACCCATCTCATTATAACAGACAATTTCTGAAGGATAAAAACATAGAGATGAATTAATTTAAAAAATTGAAAACAAATTTAATGATCTCATAACAAGATTAGAAATCAGAAAAATGGAATTATTTTCTTAATTAGACATGAAATATGAATAATCTCCTTTTTGTGTATTATAAGTTGACTTTTAATTTTAGATGGATGTTCTTATTCCGAGATATGGTATTTTAAGAGAAGAACTATACAATGATATTTAATTAAGTAATTCTTAATAAAAGGAATAATTTTTAACATTTTCTAATAAAGATTCAATTGATACAAATAGATAAAGATCGCCATCTAAGAAGATATTTGAATAATTAAAATAAGTTTATATTCGCCCTGCGTTATCGTTAGAAAAAATGAATGAATTAAAAAAAATCATCAAAGCTATGAATAGATCAGAAAATCTGGATATTATTAATTTAAAGTCTAGAAACTTAACAGATGAAGATATAAAGTTATTTTGTGAATCATTGTCAACTACTATATCAATCATAAGAGCTATAGTTTTATCTAGAAATGAAATTACTGATTTAGGGTTTAAATATTTAATAGATTCATTATGGACTAATAAGACTATTAAAATATTGAGATTGAAAAATAATAAAATAACAAATGAATCTTTAAAATATTTAATCGAAATTTATGAAGATTAGAAGTATAATTCATTATAATAAATTTATTTACAAGGTAATAAGATAACAAATGATGACCAAATTTAGACTCTAACACAATTGGGTTTATTAATATATAAATGATAACTGAGTATTGATATTTTTGAATTTTAATAAAGAAATACTAATAATTAAATTATTAAATTAACTCTTGCATGGGAAAGCTACACGGAACATTGGCAAAAGCCGGTAAAGTTAGAAAGTAAACACCTAAAATTGAAAAGTAAGTGAGAAGACATAAGATTCCAAAAGGAAGAGCCTATAAAAGAATTTGTTTTAACAGAAGGTAAGATAATAATATAGAATGTCAAATAGATTTGGATCAGCTTCAACTACTTAAGGACCATAATAGAAGAGAAAAGGTCCTAATTGGCATGCTGGAAGAAAAGATCTTATTGAGGAGGATAGAAAGAAATAAGTTGAATAAAGAAGACAACGTAAGAAATAAGATGGTAAATGATGGCTTAAATGTCCTTAACATATAAAAAATAGTCAAATTTTTTACATTTTTTCAATTTTATTTATTAAAGAATATATTATAAATTCTAACCAAAAATACCAAAATTATGATGAGAAATTTTATAGATCAATGCATATATATTCAAAGCAATGTGAATCGATTTGATTTATGATTGAAAAATAAAAATTAAAAAGAATAATCAATAGGAAGACAATTTTAATGAAACATAATAAATTAGAATGTAACAAAATGAAATTATAGAATACGCATATTGTTTGAATATTTGTTATTTATAACTCATTAGATAAGATCTGTATATTCCTATCTTAAATTTTCTGTGAAATTCTTAGTGAATCCAAAAGCAGGTTAATGAACCTATCTAACTTCAGGAATTGAAAGCAAAGTTTTAATGTATTAATGAAGGTGAGGATAAGGAGCTAGATCAATATTCAACATAAATAATGTAGCTATTTCGCAGATTGCACTAAAAAATTATGATAAATATTTACGTCAAATCAGCTATGGTGGGTTCTGAAAATCCTAAGATATATTTGTGTTTTCCATTTCCTAAGAATATTTCTTCAAAGGCTTTAAGATACCAATCTAATTCTTTGAATCTTTCATCCTTATTCTCTGGGGCTGGTTTTCCAAAGAATTTAGGATAGAATACAAAATCTCTGGCTGTTAATGTAATTTATCTGGTTCCTGTATGATGCCAATCAAGATATTAATCAAGTTTAGCTTATTCAACAATATCTGATGGATAGAACTTTTCAAGCTTGAATTTTCTGGCTAAGTATTTCAATATTGTATGTGATTCAAATAAAACAACATCTCCATCTACAATTGATGGTACATTGCCGGTTGGGGATATCTTTTTGTATTCTGGAGTGTTTTGTTCTTATTTCATCAAATCAATGTTATGCAAATCATGTGGTATTTAACCAAGAACTAGTAATGCATGAACAGCTCTTGATGGTTAAGAAATGGGATTGAAATATAATTAAATTGACATTTTATTAATCAATCATCTGACAATTATTTCAACATAAATAGCAATTAGAAATTCTTTTATCCAAAAAAAAGATATATATATAATATATTTTATAATTGATAAATTATTATTAATACTCAAAAATTTTCTTTATTATATTAAATGCTTTGAAAAACTTCTAGAAATTGAAATACTTCTTATTTTTGTAATTCAAAAATATTAATTACTGTAAATTTTTTTAATTGAAATCAAAAAAGAAAATTTTTATATTAAAATCAAAAAAAATATTCTAATTTGTGAGATAAGTATTTGACTAAAGTTTTAGTTATATAAGTCAAACACATATTCAGTCAAACATTATCTATTAAATATTTATTTTTTCTATTTAAATCACTCTTAGAAATACGAATTATAATTTAAAATTAATCATCTTATCATATAAACTCTAAAATATTCGTTAAATTTTTCTCAAAGGATAATTTATCAAATTTTATATGTCTTTATAATTGGCCTGACCAAATAATAGTAGTTTTTATATTTTAGATTAGCCAATTCACATCTAACACTTTAAATTAGATTTGGCTTTATAAAAGAAATTCTCCTATAATTTTTATATGTAGGATAATGCTTAGTAGATAATTATTTTATTAAATTTATAAACAGAGTATTATACAATATTATAATATAATATATATTTTGGAAATAATTCAAATAAATCATAATATTCATTCTAATAAAGAAATAATAATGATTAATAAATATCATAAAGTGTTAAATAAAATGAATTAGATAGAAACATTGTAAGAGATGCAAAATAATATAAATAATCAATATAAAATTGATCAAACTAAATAACCTCTCAATTATAATGATTCTGAATTGAATTGAATTTATCTATGTTTACTAAATCAAATTGTGGATACCCAGAGAACTTCATTTAACTTATATTGAATCTGAAAGAAATTGTTTGTTAATTAAATTATTTAATAAATGAAACAATACCAAAAGTAAACGTTATCATCAAAGGTTAAAAGATTTTATAATTGTAGTATTAAATGATTAAGAGTGTTAGGGTTTTATTTAAAAGAATTAGTTTATTTATATATTTGATTGAATCAAGCTTGATGTGAACTTAACTTTTTTATAATCAGAAGCAAAGAGAAACTTTAGAATATTATGAGAAGGAACATATATTAACAATATGAATGAGCCAGTTGAGTTGATAAATTCATTAGGAAAATTGATAAAATAAACTATAGAATTCTTATAAAAAAATGAAATAAAAGATTAGATTATGTTTAACAGAAGAATATTTTGAAGATAAAAATTTTAGATTATCTGAAATAAACACTAAGTTTAAATAAGGTTTAGAATGAGATCAAAACTATTCAAATGAAATAAATTTAATACTTGAATTTAGAAACCCTTGATTACTATAAGAAAATTAAATTATAAAAATGTTAATCAAGGATAATTATAGCAAAATAAATGAGAAAAGTTTTGAATAAATAGGCTGATGAGTTTAAATTATTTAATAAATTGTAATTAAAAAATAAATTATAATCTAAATAAATAATCTCTATTATTTATTTCATCATATTTACTTTTTATAAGTTCTTTACATGAAAATCAAATATTTAATTCTTTAATTTTTTCTTCCAAAATCTATTAGAAATTATATTATCAATATATCAATTACATTAATAAATCATATAATTCGAATTAAATAAAAATGCTATATTAATATTTAATATTCATGCTAAGAACTCTTAAATCAAATGTTAATCCCCTATAAAGTTAAACGAGGATCAATATCAAACTAACTAATTAGATGGGTTTGTAGCGAAAATATTAAAAAATTTAATTTATTTTATTAAATTTTTTTTATATTAAAATCAGATAAAATATTCTTTCCTCCCCGAATTAGATTATTACTTATTTTTTTTATCAGTAATTAATGGATATTTTGAAAAATTGCTTAATATATAATTTTTCATACTAAAATAAAATAAATTGTTCTCACTTTGTAGACATCAAAGTATGAACATCGTACTTAATTTTAAAACTCTCAATATAAAAAAAGCAAGCAATTCAAATCTAAAAATATATTCTTAAAATTTGATTATTTATAAAATGAAATATAAACAATATAATCCAAAATTTTATTCTTTTGTGTTTAAAGAACTTTTTTATAATTAATCAATTTAATTTTTTAAAGTTAAATTCAATTGATACAATTTTGCTCAATAGCCATAGTATTAAACCTTTTATAAATTCATTTAAATGAGCATTTTATATCATAATGCTCGTGCGTTGGATTCAAGCTATTTAAGAAAGGTGTTGGAGATAAAATTTTATTCCTCCATATTAATAATGAATAAACTTTGAATGGTAATATAATGTTAATATATTACTCAAAGTTCCTTAAGAATATTATAATAATAATCTAAATATAAATTCAAATATTTGTTGATATAAAAACCTATTCAATTCTTATTATTCACATATTTTTTTAAAACTTCTGCAAATGTCATATTAAAAGTGGTTAATGAACCTGCATATAAACATCTCATAACATATCCTCTAAATAAAGCTTAAATTCCTTCTTCAATAAATATTCTCCAAATCCCATGCAATTAATTCTTGTAATTGAATAGTTCCTATCCTGATTTATTATGAATAATCTGTCGTGATTATATTTATATTCTCATTTTACTAACTGAAAGTGGCTATGTTAAAATAGAAGAAAAGAAAAATGCTCCCAAAGAAGATAATAGAGCATTATTATTAGTCTTTTCTCTAATTCATACCAATATAATTACCCTTCAAATGTTCAAAGCTTGCAAAATAAAGAGCACTATATGGACCAAAAAATCCCAAAGTAGCTCCAAACCCTATTATTTAAGAAATTAAGAACCTCTATATAATCCTAGTATTCCTTCTTATTTGACTATTTAATATACAGCATCTATCGATCCACTGTAATTATGATTTCCAAGTTTTTTTTAAACTTATAATCTTTCCTTTACAACATCAATTGGAAGCCATAGGATACCACTAACAGTTTCAGCTAATAATCCACAGCAAAGATGTAATAGCAATTTTGATTCAATTTTATTGCTTATTTGAATCTTAAAATATTAATAAGAAGTCAAATATAAAGAAAACGCAGGCCCGCTTCCTATCTTTATTAATTTATATTCTTACTATTGCAATTAAACCTCCTTTATAAAATTACTTTATTCCTCCTTATTAATAAACAATTTTAAAAGTTTTTTAAACATCACTCAAATTCATTTATATTGGTTTTCTTTCCACCTTTTAACAATTTATTAAACAAAGTATACGTAAAATTGAGCCTTTACTGTATCTAAAGGATAACATAAGAATTTTCCAATTATACCAGATATTGCGCTTGCTATAGATTCTGTTAATAAAGAATTCATATATAAAAATATTTATAAAATATTAAAAGAAGTGAAAAGAAAGAAAATATAAGTTATTACAATTTTGTCTTTTCAATTATCATCTACTGTCAAAGATTATCTGTTTAATAAAAGAAATCAATTAATTCATTTTTTATTTAGTTTTTAAGTGCTCTTTATTTATAATTTTATTAATAGAATCTTGTTAAAATGATCATATTCTCCTTAAATATTTATCTCGAATATTTAGGCCATATTTTCCTTTTTAATTGAATATTCAAATAGTGTAAAAGTTTAAAAATCATTGAAAACTACTTAATTATGAAAAGAGTAATCGTAGTATCATTTCATAAAAAATCAATCTATTGATAATTCAATATTAGATTGGAGTATACTAATGATAATATTTGGACTGATTTTGTTTATGTTTACAATTTAATATTATTATTTAATTTAAAATGATGCCTGAGTAATAATAGGGAATAACAGAGGAAGAGAAGGAACTCATTCTAATTGAAGAATTATCACAAAAATTAGAGGGATTATATAAAGACATGGAATAAATAAGAAGAGAAAATCTTCTTTTTGAATCATATATTATGCGAAACTCCAAAGATTTATAGAGGGAAGATGAGGCAGAAGATAAAAAATAGAAAAATAAAAAAAAGAATTAACCTGTTGATAAAAAAGTAAAGTATATTTTCTATTTCATTAGACTATGTAATTGACGAATGAAGAAAAATACGAGATTGCTTAATTTGAGAGTGATACTTTAAAAAAGAATATTGAAGAAGGCAGAATTAGATCTGATTAAATATTGGAAACTTTAAGAGTATTTATAATTTGTTAAAAATAAAGGCAATATTAGAAGAAACAGATAAAGCAATTACTGAGATTAGAAAAGATGCTTTTGATTTTTAAAGAGAAATATTATTTGCTGGTGAAAATACTAGAACAGGAAAAATCGAAGCAGAGAGAATAGAAAAGTATTTTAAAGAGAAATTAGCATAAAAAGTACTAAAAATAATATTTAATTTAAGGATGCATAAATTGAAAAATATAAATAAAAAAAAGCAAATATAGAATAATAAATAACAAAAACAAGCAATTAAATATAAAAAAAAGAAGAAATGGGAGATGATTTAAAGTTTATTGATTTTCATTAATTACAAATTGAAAATAAAAAGTATGTAAAATAAATTGATGAAAAAAATAAAAAATTACTTGGATTGAAAATTGCCACTGGTAAAATATCTTCTGTTTTGATTGAGGAAAGAAATTAACTTTAAAATGAAATAGATTAATGCAATAAACTTATTTAAGAAATCGATGATAAAAATAAAAAAATAGCTAAAACTTAAGAATAAACAAAAAAGGTTAAAATATAAATATCATCATTAACAGAAAAGAAGAAAAAGTTTGCAATACAACTTGAATAAGTAAATAATGCAACAAATGAAGATATTCCTAAAGTAATTATTAATCTAATACAAAATAGGCTATGACCTATGTATTGCAGAAGAGAAAAGAGGAAGAACTTGTATATAAGATTAGAAATACTAATCGTAAAATTGAAATTGCAGAATTAGCTTATTAAAAAGCATGTAAAGCATTAGGTTTGAATCCTTTATCACAATGAGCTACATAAAATTTAAATTAACAATTACAATATTTTAACTCAAAAATTATATTTTATAAATTCACAGATTTTATTCTTTGAATTCAAATTAAATAAAATTTAAATAGACCTTAAACTATTAAATAATGATGATTACCAAAATATTCAGCAACAAATTACTCAAATATGATTTCTCTAATCAAAGAGTTAAACTAAATTTATCTCTAGCCTGGTAAGGTAGATGAATATAAATGCTATTGAGGCAGGACATTATCTTTTTAGTTATAAGATTGCACAAAAAATTATTTATTTTTCACAAAATAGATTGTTGAAAATGAAAAAAGTAGATTACCACATTATACAACTCATTCTGTTGGTGCTGTAGCGTTAATAATTAACAAAAATTAAATTTTATTAGTTTAAAAGAAAAATGATATGTATTAAAATGAATGGACAATACCTGGAAGATTAGCAGAGAATAAATAATTGGCAATTTAAGCTGCTCAAAGAGAAGTATAAAAAGAAATAAATTTAAATGTTGAACCTTATGATTGTTTTTATTTAGAGATCTACCTATTGCAAATTAATTTCAAGGAGATATATATTTTGAAGTTTTATTGAAGATGTTCAACCCATAATAAGAAGTTAATATTAAAAATTCAGATATCAAAATTTTCCAAGTGAGTTGAATTGAATGGCTTACAAGAGGTATATATATTTAATAATCTTCATAGTTTTATTAACAAAATAAATTTGAAATTTATTAAGGTAAATTGATGGAATCTTTAATTGAATGAAATAAAACAAAAAATAACAGATATTTAGTTTTTTGATATAAATTCTAAATCAAAAAGATATATTGATTCAACTTATCAATCCAAAAATTCTACATTTGTTGGAAATAAATAGTTTTGTATGTTTAAATCAAAGAAACATTTAATTTCATGAAAATTAAATTTAATTCACTAGAATATTAATGCTTCCCCTATATTAATTAAATATTTTACTTGTAAAAATAATTAAGTTTCCTTTATTTTATATATAAAGAATTAAATGAATTATAAATATTATTACATTTATGATAAAAAAATTATTGCCTTTGGCAGTATTGACAAGTTACAATAAATGCGTAGCTAAATATATCAAATTAGAAATCCTTAATGGAAGTTAAGATGATTATTAATGCTTTTAAGTGGAAAAAGGTCATTATTTAAATTAATTTTTGATCAATATTGAATAATTTACATAAAATTTAAAAGAAACAATAAATGATTGTAAAAGCAAAAAAATGAAAGCAATATGGATTCAATTAGATTAAGCTTAATTAAGTCTTGCTGAGAAATTAATTGAATAAGGATTTTAGATGCATCATTGCACATAAAATTATTTATTATTCTAGTAATGGATTGTAGAAGATGAAAAAAGTAGATTACCAAATTATACTACTCATTCAGTTGGTGCTGGAAGTTTAATAATTAACAATAATTAAATTTTATTAATTTAAGAGAAAAATGGAGCAAAAGAAGGATTATGGGGAATTCCAGGTGGGTTAGTTGATGATGGAGAATTAGTTGCAGAAGCAGCTACTAGAGAAGCCAAAGAAGAAACCGGTTTAGATGTAGAACCTTATGACTGTTTTTTATTCCGAGATTTACCAATATCAAACTAATATCAAGGTGATCTGTATTTTGTAATTTTAACGCGATTGAAGAATTAGAATTAATAAGTGTAAATTTAGGAATAAGAAATTAAAAATTATAAATGGGTTAACATAAATGATCTCCAAGAAGTATTTAAATTTAAAACAATATATTAGTTTTTATAACAAAATCCATTTGGAATTACTTAATAAAGATTAATGGAATCTATCATCAAATTTTCAAAATCTAATAGATTTGGTAACTAACTTTTTAATTTGGATATGAAGCCAAGAGTTATGTATGGTAAAGAAAAAAAATATTGTTTATTTAAGCCTAATTTATGATAATATTAAAAATATAAATAATATGAAATTTACAAAATATCTCCTTAGAATATTAATTCCTGAGTGGGTTAAGTTTTATGTTAATTTTAAATTGTTAAAAACTTATTTATCTATAATGACAATACTGAAGACATTTTTGTTAGATGTAAAATAGCAAAAATAAAGAGACGAATATCTAAATATAAAATAGGATGTTTTGTAAGATTTTGATCTTATTGATAAATTGAGGAGGGATTCAGATAAATTTATTGAGCTTTTAGAATATGAAATAAGAAAAACAATTTCTTTTTCGAAATTAAGATATATTGATGTAATTAAGAAATATGATAAATTAAAAGAATAGGTTGTCGGAATGCAATAAGAATGGGTATAATTACCTAAATTATTTAATTAACCTTCAATATCAATAACATGGAATATATAATCTTTGACTGAAGCTGAAAAACATTAATTAAAGTTAATTAAATAAAATAAGCCTAAACATAAAACATACAGAAAAAAATGTGAAGAATTGTAAGATAGCATGTTTAGATTTTATGTGGAAGTACAACAATTATAATCATTCTTAAATATTAATTCAGAAGCTACAAGAAAAATAATAAAAAAGTTTAAAAAATAAGAAATAAGAGGGATACTTGAAGTAAATGAGATTATTTTTCAAAAAGTTAATGAGTTTCAAAGCGAAATTATTAAAGTACCTAAGAGATTAAAAATGATTAAAGACGAAACAGAATCAATGATTATATAAAATTTCTATAAACATGAAAAGTAAATATATTTTTATAATTTAAAAGTCCAAAAAAATGTCGAGAATATTTAAGAAGGTATACAGAAACCAATTAATTATCTAATGAAAGTATATTTTATTTTGGATTTTTTGCAGGATTTGCTGCTTTAATGATCATAATACTATTATTAATGAGGTATGATGGATATTTGGATCCTAATTCAGACAAAGTATTTAATAAGGTTTTTCCTTGTTTTAGAGGAGTGGCATTATTTATATTTTATTTTTGGATGATATCATTAGATGTAGCTGGTTGGAATTACTTTAATGTTAATTATAAATTATATTTGGGTTTCAATCATCATTATTCAACATTATCAGAAATATTAAAAAGAGTAACTATTTTTAGTACAATTTATTTACTAATTTTTATAATTTATTGTGTTTAAGAGGAAGATATCGGAAAATTAGCTTAAGAATTATAAGTTTTTGATGTCAGACTATATCCTTTATTAATATGGATATGCTTGCTTATTTATGTGTTGTATCCATTTAAAAGGATTTTTAATCCAGAAGGCAAGAAATATATGTATAAAATGTTTTATGGAATGGTTTGGGGATTTTTATTTAATTATGAATCAAGGTATACATTTATGGCAGATTAATTTGCATCATTTACTACGCCAATAAGAGATTTAGATTATACAATTTGCTATTACTATTATATTGTAAATCATCTTTTAATTATAGATATTTAAAGGTTATGAACATGATGGATAATGTGAACCAAGGACAAGGTTTACTAGTGCGCTTCCAGCAACAGTTCCTTATTTAATTAAATGTGCTCATTACTTAGTAAGAGCAAGAGTTAAAGGTTAATTATTTGGCACAGATGAATGGTATAACTTTTTAAAGACTGCAAATGCTGCATAAGTAGGTGTTTGGTCATTCTTGGCTAGACGCAATCCTGATATCACTGAATTTAGAGTGATTTGGATAATCGTAGCTATAATAAGTACTTTTTGGTAATATTATTGGGATTTAGCAAAAGATTTTTTATTTTTCGAAAAAGATTCTAAATATAAATTTCTCAGAAATGATTTAGGGTATAATAGTCCAACTATATATTATATTTTTGCCGGAGTAAATCTAATTTTAAGATGTACTTGGGTTTTATCATTATCTCCTGATATCTGTAAATTGTTTGGAATAAAAAACGAATTATTTGTTCTATTGGTAGGATTCTTAGAAATGAGTAGAAGATTCTTAAACAATTTCTTAAAAGTTGAAAAAGAACATATAGTTAATTTAAGATCATTAAAAGTTGTTTAAGATCTCAAATATCCATTTTAAGTTCAAAAAGAATTAGTGGAATTTAATAATCGTGATCACTGGTCAGTCTCCTCATTTCTTTAACCAAACTCAGGATTTCAATCATTAAAGGATGAAGTAGAGTTTGAAAATAGACCCAGTGTTGTTCTTTTATTTAAAGGACTAACCGAATAAATTGATGAGGCAAGATAACCAGCTCAAACTAGTTAAATTGAATAAAGAGCTTCTTAATTTACATAAAATTTTAATAGAGGAACTAATTTTAAAATGCCTCTTAAATAATCGGAAAGCAAATTAGAATTAAATATAGAGAATTAATATAGAGAATCTAGATTTTCGAATGGAACTTAATAATAGTTACTAAAAGTTCCTCTAATAAAAAATGTTAGTTAGTTAAATTTTTAATCTGCTTAATCATCTTATGATGATGTAATATCCGAAAATGAGAATAAAAATAATAATGATTAAGAGAGAGATACTTTACATGATATTAGATTAGAAACTGAGGAGAATTAAATGATTGAAAAAGGTAAGAAAAAGGAGAGTTTAGAACGATAATGGATTAAAGAGTTGAAGTAAGAAAATAGAAAGTACAAAAAGCTTATCTATAAAAGATATGAAATTTTCAGAGTGTAAAAAACTAGTGAATGAATAATATTATTTAATATATTAATATATTATTAATTAATGTTTGAATGGATGCCTATATTAAAAGGAAAATATTTCACAGCTGAATAATATTTACAATTGATCGTTTTATTCAATCTCTTAGTATTTGGATTGATTTTTCATAAACAGAAGTTCAAGAACTTAGTATCCATAACTATTAATTTAGCTATATTGTCCTTTTCTTGGTTTGGAGATTTTAAATATCTATCATTAATTACATTACTTTATTACAATAGAAAATCAATCTAGAGAAGTATTATCGTTCTGTTGATATATTTACTAACATACGATGTTTGCTTTGCAATGCATAATATTAATTAAGGTTTTATTTTTACTGTAGATGGGGCTGCTTTTAGCACTTCTTTCTCTAGATTGTTTTCAAACACAAATAAATTTCATTCATATGTAACTTTAACTTAATATAGTGACACAATTATATTCAATTTCTAAATTTAAGAATAATCTAATTATACAGTATATTGTAACTCTGTTCAATAATAAATTATTAATTTTTAATTATATGACAGATATCTTTATCATAGTATCATTTAAATCTCATAAAATTCGAATAAAATTCAAATTTTTAATGAGGTCGAATTAATTGGCGAGTATTATTATTTTGGTTTTAATGAAACCAAACTTGTAATAATAGATGGTGGTGATTCAGGTTATACTGAAACCTCAATCTAAATTTGGTAGATGATTTAATCCTAACCTTAAATTGATATAATCAATATTGGGGGAGATGTGGCATATGACAATGGATTTATGACTTGCACCACTTGTTGGGATAAGTTCTTTGAATTATATGAGAGTATATGTAAGTCTAAAGGGAAACTGATACCATTAATTCTTTCAATAGGTAATCATGATGTTGGAAGAGTTACCAATCCTTAATTATTATATGATGATCAAAGATATTCAAAAGTACCATATATTATACAAATGTTTCCTTAATAATTAATTGATAAATAAATTCCATAAATTTAAAATAGAACATCTTATTTTTTTCATTAAATAGGACCAATCAATTTTATCACTATTGATAGTGGATATATGACTAAGTAATTCTAATATATAAATCTAGAGCTGAAAATCAAAAAGAGTTCTTAGAAAATTCAATAGAGAAAAATAAAATTAATTTAGTTAGTTATCATGTACCAGTAATTCCATTGCAAATTGAAGATGAGAACTTTTTATGGAATTTAGCTGAATAGTTGAATAAGGTAGATTTAGTTTTTGAACATCATAAGCATAATTTTAAAAGAACAAAAAAAATATAAGTGATTAAATCTGATGGAAAACTAAAGGTATATCCTGGAAACACTTATTACGTTGGAAATGGAGCTATGGGAATTTAATCTGCCCATTAAGTGGAGCATAAATAAATTTAAAAATCAAATAAGTAAGCACATTTCTGGGTATATAACTATGAAGAGGGAAAACAATATGTTTATGCTATCAATAAGGATGGAAATAGAATAGATTATTTTGAAATTGATAAATCTCATTGACATGTCAAAAAACTATTATTTATTCTATTCATAGTCATAAATTTAATTTCACTCTTAAAATGAATAATTTTTTTCTTTAACTTCTTAACTCTTGGTTATAATTTTATCTAATAATGACTCTACTGGTTTGAATTTTATTTGGATAAAAAACAAAAATTGAATCAGGATACATAAAACTGCTTGATTTATTGTTCTTATTTAAATTACCATTATTTTGAGATGTTATTTTATTACCTTACGGTTTTTATCAACTTTTGGTTTAATATATTCCACTTTCTCATTTGCAGAACCTACATCTAAGGATTAGGCGACAATAGGTCATATGCTTTTTTATTTTATTTAGCCAATACTTTAATTTATCGGATAAATTTAATAAAAATGGGTCTTTTTTCAAATTAGCCTTATCCCATTCTCTCTTTATTCATGTTCGCTAAAGCCAAATATATGAATTTTAGAGTTTGTTATTTAATATCATCTAATTTTTATCAGATTCATAAGTCTATATTTTAAATGGAGAAGAAATAATATTTATTGTTTATGATATCATTTTAGTATTAAAAGAAGCATTTTTATTGATATTCATATGAAGTTGATTATATAATTGAAACAAAATATAAAAATGCCATTTATAATTTAATACATAAATATATACAAAATCTTCACATAGTATCGTGTTGATGTTATTCAAAAGTTGGCAATTAATCTACAGCAGGTTCATCAGTTGAGCTAATTTCTCCTGAAGAAGAATCTTATTGACAATTATCTTGTTTTATATTAGCGATTTGACGTTTATTTCTAGGTGATGCAGCATTAGAATCACAATTGTTAAAGTTTGTCATTAATGATTCATTTTTTTCTAAAATGGGTGCAAGAGTAAATCTAGAAGGTTTTATTGGTTTTTTTAAATTTTATTAACTTGTTGGACTGGTTGGAGCAGATAAATTGTCTTTATTATAATCTTTTTTCACATTATTCATCATTAAGGATTCGAATGATAAAGTTTTGTCTCTCAAAGAGTTTTCTGATGTTGCCGTCTACTCAGCAAGTGGTTTAAATACTTCTAACCAATCGAAATTATAATCTTATTCTTGTCTACCAAGATATTGAATGAAAGGTTATTTTAAAATTTCATAATTAGGAATTTCTTTAATACCTAATTTAAAGATATTCTAAAAGAACTATAAGAAAGGTTCTGGAAATTGTTTCAATTCTTTTTCTGGTAGAAAAGATCTTTTAAATTCCATATAATATTTGTCTCGAACATTTTAGTCTTTGGATTAACATTTATTTGGTAGTTTACCTTAAGAGAGAAGGTATAACAGAAGATAACCAAGAGATTCCAAGTCATCTCTAGGTGATGGCACTAAAATTGGTAATAGAATTTACTTTGTTATAGATGTTATCCAATACTGCTGAATTTATTGGTTTTGATGTGAATTGATTTGGATTTGTTTGAAATTTTACCATCTTTATTTAGAAATTCTACATAATCATCAAAATTTGTTATTAATAAATTCGAATGGTTTGTAGTCATGATACATGATAGTTTCAAACTTCTATGTAAAATGTTTAAGTTATGAATTTACTACAAATTAGTTATCTTAATACTTATTGTTATCATATAATTACCATTTTAAGTGCTACTAAAGTGATAGTTTTCACGGAAAATTTATATTTCATCAATTTGAAGCACAATTTAAGAGATGGACCACTTTTTTGCCAAGCTATGTAATGGTAAGTAATATCCTGCACTACTAAGGTTCCCATTTTATATATTCTTGGAACTGGAATGAATCTAGACATTCTATTCTAATGATCATTAGATTTCTCTCTATAATCAATCGCTATCCTTTATCATAATAAATATAGTACACTATTCCAATCGCTTAAATAATTTACAGATGCATAATTAATCAGTTATCTAATTATTATAAGTACTTCATTATACTATTTATATAAGGATTTATTTTTGTTCTTGTAAAGTGTCGACAGCATTATAAAAGTTTGAATGTCGACCTTAATAATGTAGTGAAGCAAGAAGATATCGATTCTCAATTACAACTGGTTGATCCTTATTCATGTATTAAATATTTATGTATTTATATAAATAATTTATTTCATAAGAAATAAGGAAGAACATTCTTTGGATTAATGCTTTTTCCACTTTCAGGAACCTCTCTAAATGTTTTCCAAGTAGATTACAAAGAATTATCCAAACAAAGAATGGAAGCTATATTTCCACACCTATAACAATAATTTGGTGCTGACCATACAGTAACCAAATTTTAATCCTAATTAAGTAAATAATAACTACAGGGAACCAATATTTGTATCCTTCCATTACTAATTAATGAGCTCTGCAAATCAAACTAAGATCATTCAATCTACAAAATTCCTTCGTTACTTTTGCTCCAAATAAATATCCTGCTCCTCTAGAATTAACAGCCCAATAGTCAACATCTTCTGGATCTGACCACATTAAATCACAAAATGGACCTTCATGAGGAATTTCAATCTTTTATTTAAAAATATCATTATACCTTTCTATCGATAGTTCTTATTTGATCAACTGTTCTCATTTCTGGTGATAAGCCTCCATGAACGCATAATATTTAGCCTTCAATTAAAGCAGCTAATGGTAAGCAATCAAAAACATCCATAAATAATCTCCATGGACTGCTATTTCCATATTTTCTCAATATCTCTTCATAAAATCCATATACTTATGTGCATTATCTGGATTCATGATTTCCTCTAAGTAGCACAATGTTTCCTGGGTACTTTACTAATAATAATTTAATTTAAACTATACCTTTCAAACATAATAAGTACTCCATAGTCTCGACACTATTATATCCTCTGTCAACAAAGTCACCAATAAAAATGTAATTATGTTCAGGAATATCGCCACCTTCTTTAATTAAAGCTTATAAATCATAAAACTGACCTAACTTCTATATTTATTTATTTACCATGAATGTCACCACAAACATTGACTGGAGCTCTAACAGGTTAAACATTTGATTCTTCTAAAAAAATTTCCTTTGCTCTTTCGCATATAAGTTTTAGATCTCTTTCTGGAAGACATCCACCTGAAAGTAGCGATGATATGTGTCGATCAATGTCCATTAATAATTAAAGATTTTACTTATTTTATGTAATAAAATTTAAGTTAGAACTTTAAATTAAATTTACCAAATGCGAATAATTTTATTTAAATTGCTATCCTTAATCCAATAACATTTAGTTAAATATCAAATATTTTCTACAATTTAGACGAGATCCATATATTTTAATTTGAAAAAATTAATATAAAGAATTAAACTAACATTATTTGGTCTAAATAGATAAACAAGCATACATACAAGAATTAGAATGTAAACTATTTTGAGGAGGTTGTGTTTTTGTCTCTAGAATTAGTATTATAATAAATGTATAAAATTAAACTTATCATATTCAACTACCATTTGACCATTCAAACAGCAAATATCTTGAATACTTTTTATTAACAATAAATACAGCTGTATCTTATAAACGAATATAATAAATCAGTAGTTTGAAAAATTAATAAACTATTATATTACATGATTTAAGTTGTAAATTGAATACCCTTGCATAATCAATGTATTAGATTACTTAAAAATAAGGAAATTAAAAAAAAATAATGAGTAATAATTCTTCCTAAAATTAATAAGAATATTTAAGTTTTAAACATAATCAATGAAATTAAAATTAATTTAATTAGAAGATTAATTAGATAATTATGCTAGAGCTCATTATTTAAAACTTTAATGGCTGATATTAAGATTTTTCTTCTTTGATCAAAAAAATGTTAATGAGATTTGATACAGAATTTTATTTTTTTTGTAAAATTACAAATATACTAGATTATATTTGATAATCCTCGAGTTTTTATTTATTATTTTATAAATTATTTGTGATGTATTTTTTTTTACTTAATTGTGAATTTAATAATCCCTATTGATTATTTTGATTAAATGATATCATTAATCTAAAAAAAGCAGTCGAATATTTAAAGCCAAAGTTTTTTCTTTAGTGCAATTCAAGTATAAATTGAATTTAATCCAAAAATATAAAATATTAAATAATATATAATGAATTTATGTGAAGAAGATATTGAATAATGCTAAAGAGCGTTTAATGATTTAGATGATGTAAAATTAATGATTATATAAATTATAATAGAGAGGAGAAGGAGAGATCATGGCAGATGATTTGGAGATTGCCTTAGAAATGGTGGGATTGAAATAGAAACCTCATAAAGTGCACAAATTAATAAGTGAAATTGATGATGGCAATCGTGGACGTATCAAATTTAAAGAGTTTTTGGGACTATTTGCTAAACTTAAATATGCTGGCTCATAAGATGATGATCAAGATATGATAGATGCTTTTGTAGCAATGGGAGGTAACGAAGACACTACAGGAAATGTTGATGCAGAAAAATTGATTCGAATAATTAAGAATGAATTTGAATTAACGATTGATATTGAAGGATTAATTAAAGAAGTTGATACAGATGGATCAGGAGTGATTGAGTTTGGAGAGTTCAAAGAACTATTAAAAACTAATTACTTATAAGATGATGAAAATGACTATCCATGATTTGATGCCATATGTTAAATATATTGCTATAATTCTAAACCTATAAATTATATATTAATTATTTTCTTCTTCAAAATTTTAAAATAAATAGAATGAATAATATTTTCATTTTGAGCTTATAATGATCTAGAAATGAAACTTTACAAGTTTTTATTCTGAATTTTTATAAAAATAAATTATACATTTTAAATCAATATTGGCTAAAACTGAGATTTATCTTTATTCATGGGCTATTTCATTTAAATGATTATTCACATATTATAAATGATACTTTCACACATTAATTTGCTCCTTATTAATAAAATATTTTCTAAGCTCATAAATGAAATAATACACTCCTAATATTTAAATATTTCTTCTACGAATATATTTCGCTACTAGAGATCTCTCAAATTTTTCTTTCTTATTGAATACACTATATTTATTTGAGAGATTTTTAGAATGTGGCTAAAATTGAATAAAATTAAAATAATAATTAAATAATAAACAATAACAGTAACATAAAAAAATTCGTTCATGGTTATTCTTTCTCATAGAAATAAGAAGGTAACATAATTAGCTCTCTTTAAACTATTTCTATCATTTCCTAATTATTGTCTATAAAAGATAACCAAAATTTTAAAATTTCTCCTAATTACAATATTTCCATATCTTTTTACTAATAATAGTAAAGGAATAATGAATCAAAAAATAGCTAAAGCAAACATATTTAATCTTAATTTAATCATGATATAATCAATTTAGAGATAATAATTTTTAGAATCAAATTTAAATTTATTCCGTAAGGCTAAATGTATAAAAAAATATATAAATTAACTAAAAAGTGATTCTGTTCTTAAAAAAAATGAAATCATATCCTCCAAAGAAATTATTATAAATTTTTTACAGTATTTAATAATAATTTATATTTTAAAGTATTATTTCGCCGACCCTTGCATAATTAGAATTGAAAGTATTAAACAATTAAATGAATGAAAAATAACATTTCATTCAATATTTTACACTTTAGTATATATACTTCACTATCCCCAATTAAATTAGCTATTCCCATTCCCAATACAACTCCTGTGGATAATCCAGCCTTTTTTAACTGAAAATGTAATGACCATTCCATCTAAACCTCCATATACTGCACTTTTAATATGTTCTCCTCCCATCTAATTTTTTTCTTCATGAACATCATTTAAATTTTTATTGTTCTTCTATTGAATGTGCTTTTTTAGACAAATTAACATCTTTTTTTTCAAATGCTATTTGTGCTTAATTCATTAAGAGATCTTCAAATTTAATTATAATTATTTATTTCTATGAATATCATAAGTTCATTTCTAACATTTCTCTCTTTAACTTTTCTATGACCTTCTCAACCAATTATACTAATGTTTCTTCTGTTTTTTCTCTTTCTCCTCTAGTTTTTCTTAATTATTCTTAAATTCTTCCTGATATCTCTCTCAAACTTTCAACAATTTCCTCTTCTTTTGATTCTCTTTCTTTTTTCTCTCTATAAAATTAATAATGTAATTAACCTTTCAAATAATTCTCTTAAATCATTTAATTATTCTACAAACTAATGATATATCTTCTCTTCGACATCTTTTCTTTCAGTAATTTCATTCTATAATTCATCAGCTATTTTTGGCAAGTCCTCATTCAGGTATGAATCAATATATTCGTGAGATGTTGATTAAGCCTTATCATTAATTAATTCATTACTAAGCCTTCTTTTACTACTTCTTATTATAAATTTTCAATTTAATGTCCAATTGAATAAACTATTTTTTTTTCTTATTCAACTCTATCTTTTGAATTCTGCTCTATTAATCTTCTTGCATGTCTTTCGAGATCTGTAATTAATTTAAAAGTTTCACTCTCTTATCTTTCACGACTAAAATATATCAATTTAACTTTTACTCTTCTTATTCTTATTCAAGAAATTCTACAACTTATCTAACTTTTTATGCAATATAAGCAAATTTTTCTTCCTTTTAATCTGATTAATGTTACAATTAAGCTTCAAAAGCCATAATCAACTAACTAATAGTATGAAAACGATTATTTTTCCTAAAATGTATTATTTGCTACTTACTCGTCTTAAACACTAGTGGAGATATTGTTAAGCTTTTCAAATATTGATGAAACTCTATTTTAGATATTCTCAGACATTAAATTATTAATAATTTTTATTTCTGTTTAATAAATATATAAAATTTATTTATTAAATAAACTATTATAATTTATACAATAATTTAATCTTATTAAATGATCATAAATATTAAAAGTATAACATTACTTATACTTTCTGTTTATCAATACTTAATCTAAATATAATAGCTTCAATTGTTCTTCCTAATTAAACTAAAATCAATCTCTATCAATCTATTGTACATTTCATAATGATTGAATCTTATATATTCATTTAATATAATTCTTGTCTCATTCGTTTTTTAATTTTATTACTATTTAGTTAATTGACTTTAAAGAATTCATTTTCGGTAGTAAAAAACCTTATTACATTATAATTGAAATATTTAGATCATTAATCTAAATTTGAGTTACTAATAAAGCTATTAATTTTGAAAATTCATTACATATAAATTAGGAATAGCTTAATTATTTGTATTAGTAAAAATACCATTTCATAAAAGATCCTCTTCTTAGCTTATAAAATTGAGATTTTCTACAATTGTAAACTACTTTTTAACATAAATCTAATCATCTAAATTGTCCAAGCCCCAAAGCTTTTAAAGTATAAAATTTATATTTTGTTTATATTTTTCTTAGATTCTTACAACATTTTTTTCTTATTGTAATTTTTGAAATTTTTTTGGTTATTAATTTTTAAGCTGTGAAAAATTTGAATTAATTGTTGTTATAACAAAATTGATTTCTTAATTTGTTTTAGATTATTTGGAAAGTTTAGAATATAATATTATTAAACTTTATAACTTTCTATTATTATTTTTTACATATTTGATAATATATTTTCTTTTTGAACAAACATTTTAAAAACTTTAAAATTCAAACATTTAATTAAAATTTTCCTATTAAAAGTTTAATAATTAAATCTTTAGAATACAAAGTATTATCGATTTTACTATTTATTTGTTTTCCACTACTAGCATTAATCTCTAGATTTCAAATAAACTTTGGTATATTTTAATTTTAATTTACATCAATTCAACATATTTAAATGTTGATATACCCTAATCCACGAAAGATAAAAGCAGTTTAGGTATTCCCTTTGGATTTTTTTTTTAAGAATACATTGATTTTAAATTACTAACTGACAAATATTTTCCCAAATATCTTATTGGTTTTAGTGTCGAGCATTTATTTTTTAAGTTTTAAGAGCCACCTTATCATTGTTATAATATTAATTAAACCTTCCTTATTTAAAAAAAAAAATTCAAATCAAATTTAAATATCCAATTAATGAGAATGAAAGATTAAACAGATAAGAACATTTTCAAAAAATACATGCTAACCAATTTAACAATCCTTTTAGTTATTCATCAAAAAATATTACGAATATACTCTATACTCAAATATACCTTCCTATTTTTCGGATAATTACAAAGTGCATCTTTTTATTTATTTCCAAACCACATATCCTCTCGAAAATTGTATAATAAATTTATTCTTATATATTTGGTTAGACCTGATTTACTTGCAAATGATGATAAATAACACTGCTATTTATTTATTATTCCACTTGCAAGCATATTCATTTTTGAGTTATTGATTTTACAAGGGTAAGTTTTGCTTGAGTATAAATACAAGAGTTTGCCAGGAAAATAGCATCAGCAAATTTTAATTTAAAGTTCTATATAAAAATTGATGATATATTTAAAGTCATTATATTCGCAACTATTTATTGTTTATTTATACATCCCTGCTCAGATATTATCATTTACATCATTCACTTTTTCAAAAATCTTCATGGACATAGAAATAACTATATTAAGTTTATTCACAATAGTTGTTTACATTTTATTATAGATGATAAAATTAATAGCCAGCAACACTGCTATGGACCTATAAATTAGTGGATATGAAAGATTATAATTTACAAAAATGGATTTTTTAAGAGAAATTTTAATGCTATTATAAATCATTTTATACAGTATAATGAATGATACTGAGAAAGCTTAAATATTTTAAGGAGTATTATCTATTTTTGTTAGTTTAACATTCTTGATCAACATTTTTATAGATAAAACTGTAGTTGTTGAAAGATAAATAACGTTAACCTTAATTACACAAATAAGTTTGATAACAATAATCTTAACTTCTCTTTTGAATTATTGGTAATTAGGTATATTGATTATACCATTTTTTATTTTTCTAGGTTTAAGCTAAAGAAATAAAGAATTATCTAATTTATTAACTAATATCTCTTAAAATAAAAATATTTCAATAATTATTTAATATATTTCTTATTAAATCAATAATTACACCATTTATAAATCAACTGTCAATTAGATCTCTCAATCTATTCTACTAAACTATCATAAAAAGAAGTGTATTGATGTTTCTTGCTTTTGCAATACCATCGACCAGAAAACAGAAGAACCAAATAAAGTTCTTTATATATCAGATCAATTCCATAGGAAGTTTGTAATTAATAAGATTAAATAATGGAATAAAGACATAAGTAAGAACAGATAAAATTTTTCTGATTAATGTTTGATTCATTACATTACTACGTTAAATCATTATGGCCTTACAACTTTAGCCTTTTAGGAATGCTAGAGATTATTATCTTAATAAAATTATATTAATAGTGGATTTTTATCTCAAAATGATTTCAATTCGCTTTCATAAAATCAATTACTTAGTCAACCATCTCAATAGAGTGGAACATAAATTAAAAAACTGTAAGCAAAATAGTTTATGAATTCATATGAATTAAGATTTGATTTAAAACTAAATATCAGAAATAGAATGATATCTTAATTATCAAAAATAAAATTAGAAATTATTAGCAAAGATATCAGATAAGAATTATAAAATAATTTCTTAAAATTACATAGTAAATAATAACAAGAAATTACGTAAGCAATTGAACTATATTTATTAAGCGAACAATAAAATTAAGCAGTTAAACAATAAGTAATCGAATGTCTATAATAAAAATTATTGTTTTATAATTTTATATTAAACTAAAAAAGCTTAAAATCATAAGAATTATTTTCAAGCGCTAAAACTTTATCTAAATCATTAATGAAATTAGAACAATAGTTACTTTAATAATATACTAAATTTCCAAGTTAAAAATTATAATCAATTAATTGTTTCTTCCAATCAGAAATACTTAATAATTATTTAACTGCTTATAAATTAGCCAATTTTAATACTATAGCTGATGAAAAATTACTTAATTTGAAAAAAAACATAAAAATCAACTTGTTTGGTAAAAATGTAATTCATATGCTAATGAACTTATCTGATGGCTAAACGACTATGGATATAACTTAATTTAGTAACAACGCTTAAGACTTTCTATAAGTCAGTTATGAAGATTGTATTTAACAGTATAAGACTATAGATAATTTATTACCTCACGCAATTAGAAATGAGCATCATATGCTAGTATAAAGATTCATTTTTTAAGGAACTAGTAAATATTTTAGAAATATTGACTTAAGTTTTCTATAATTATCTTATGGACTTCTAAAACCATTTAATTTATGTATAGATATTATTTTAAATAAAACTAACAATTTATCTTTTGCTGCATTTTTTGAAGAAGCTGCTTCTACTAATTTTTACATATTAGTAGATGTTAATGAATAATGTGGTGGAATTACTTAAAATATATTTGAAAGATTAGGTTGGAAGTAGAGTGAAATTAAAAAATATTCAAATTAACTAAATCTTTCATATTAAGTGAAAATTAATTAAATAATTCCTAGTTTTAATGATTTAAAACTTTTAATAAAGGAATAGAAGATAATTAGTACTTCCATAAACCTGTTAACAAAAAAAGCAATTATAAATTTACATCAGAAGTCTGTATTATCCATTAATGATTCTTGGAAGAATATGGCAAATTTAATTTAGTTAAGTGGAACTATTGTAATAAAATAGAGAGAATTATATGGATATTATTATTATATCTTAGAAATTGAAGATATAAGATTGAATTAAGCATTATCCCATATGACGAGTAATGAAGAAAAAGGTATAACATTTTAGTTAAATCCAATTGAAAATTGCACAGCAATTGAGATTGAAGCTAGTGATTTGATTTTGTCTGGAAAAGACATTGAAATTAACAAACCATATTCCTTAAACATTTTTCCATAATCTCCTTCAATTTAGGGGAAGGATGAAGATGATAATATTTTTTCTAATTAAAATTTATATGAAGTATTAAAGAGATAGTAAAATCTTCAAGAGAGAGAAACTGTTGCATCAAAATTACTGTAATTTAATTCAAGTCTTTAATATTAAGATTATAATATTAATAATATTAGCAAAAGTAATGAAAAATAAAATTTTGTTGATTATAACCCCAATTAGAGTGTAAGAAAATTAATAGATACAAGCAAATCTTTTGCTTAATAAAGATTTTTTAATTAAGAAATATAAGAGTTCGATTAATCAAATAGCAAAATTGGTGATGTAATTAAAAATGGAATAAAAGATTTAGATCAGTAATATAATTAAGACTTTAATAAGATTGATAAAGAGTTGAAAGAAGATATTAAGTTACAATTACAACTTGAATTTGATCAAAGAAATTAAGGCAATCACTAACTTGATGATGCTGCTTCTTAAGTTTCTTCATTGATAGGATTGAAAAAATCATAATTTTTAAAAAAATATGAGCTTTTCAATAGATTGATCGATAGTTAATTTAGACCCGTCTCATATAGATACTTTAATTTATTAATTTTATTATCTTAAGTTGTAATAATTGTGTATTGTATAATTATTTTATAAAATCTAAGCCAGGATTTTAATAGATTTATTTAAGAAATAGATATGCTACTATTCAGCTATAGCTTTATGACACCATTTGATATTTTTTTAGCTCTCAGGTTTTCAACAATCTATTACAGATTTTAATTATTTACTGGTAGAATTTCTGCGAGTGAAGATACTTAATTAGAAAATTGGTTATCCGAACATTTAGGAGAAGGATATGATGTAATGAAATAAAATTTTCTAGAGCAATTCTCAAATCCATATATACTCGAATTTTTTACAGACTAAAATTTTGATGTAATGTTTATGAATGCTAATTCTTCTAATTTGGAACAGAAAACAATATCTTTTAGAGAGTCTTTAAATGTTTTACTACAGTATTAATATTAATTTAAAATTGCATATATGTAAAACATACCTTTGGTCTCATAAGCCTTTACAGCATATCCATACGCTAATTATTTAAATTTGCATGATAAATTCAATAATATGACATCTGATATTTTAGTATATACAAAATAAAGAAAAGAGACAGTTTAATAAAATTGGACAAATATATGGATACCATTTTTAGTCATAGATTTTCTATTAATTTTAGGATGCTATCAGTACTATAAAAGTTATTTATTAATTTACTAAAGTTTTTTAAATCTATTTAAATATACTGATGTTATATGCTTAAATAGAGACTTGGAGAGATATAAAACTTTAATTAATCTATTAACAAAAAACTCTGATGTGATGTTTAAATACCACTTTGATTTAGAGTAAAAAGAGAAATTTATGATTGCAGAAAGATATAAAATAGAAAATAAAGGAATTCATGATTTTAAGAAAAAAAAAAATTATAAAACTTATAAATAACTACCAACTTTTTTAGGATTCGTAAGTCTCTCAATAGTATTATTAGTATATTTCATCTTTTCGTTCTTTATTTGGTTGTAAACAAATGATTATCTTGATAGATATGCACATACTGCGGATATTTATAAATATATTGGAGATTTATGTTATAAAGTTCCAGGTTTATTCTCACAAAGATAATTTCTATATTGGTGGAATTTATATTATTCAGATGCTCTTGATAAACCTAGAATGTAGAGTCAAATTTTTGATGGAATTGAAAGCTGTAAAAGGTTTGATCCTATTATTCAATAATTTAATGATGAAAACTATTTAACAACTCAAAATTTTGTAGATGCTTTAGATAATCTAACTAAGAAACCAATTTGTGACTTTTTTAATGAAACATAACAATTAAATTACTAATTTTATTGTAATCGATCGTTTGAAGGAGCTCTTACTATGGGAATTACTTAAGCACTAATATATATAGGAAATGCCTTTACAGTAGCATATGCCTCAAATAATTTCACATCCATAGTTTAATATCTAAAATACGAAGCTGAGGGAATGTATATTATCACTAATGGATTAATTGAGTTAGTAAAATCATTTAAAAATGCTATGCTACAAGCTACAAGTTCACATATGAGTTTAATTACTATTTTAAGTAGTATCCTATTAATATTTTAACTTGTTATGTTTTTTTTCCAATTATGCATACTTCATAGATATCATTTATAAGAATATCAATTAGTAAGAAGGTTCATTCTATTATTACCTTCCTCAACAGTCCTATTTGATGACAACTTTGAAAGAAATATTAGAATATTTTCTACATAAGTATAAATTTGATAAATCTATTCATATTAAACTATTATTATTTTTCGTATATAGTTTACAAATACTAATAAATAATCAAAAATTTATGTTTTTTTTTTATTTTGATAAAATAATAATTTTGATATTTAATAATAACCTTGACACTCGCTGGTTTCAAAAGTAGCATAAATAAATTGGAGTATAGAATTACAAGCATTTTAATTATTAAAAATAAGTTTTAGAAAAAAATGTTTCCAAATTTATAATAGAAATAGCGAAAAGAATTATTAATGATGTAAAACATTACAAAAAATTAAAAATGCTTAATATATTTTAAATTCTAATAATTTATTCATTATTTCAGAATTAATTATATATTACATATTCATAAAATGTCTTATTATTTTGAATAATAATAAAATTAGTTCTTTAATATTATAATATTAATGTTTTTTATTATACAAAATAAATATTTTGTTATTATTAAAATAAAAGAATGATCTCACATAAGGAAAATATAATCAAATAAGTTTCACAGCAGTTCAACATCAAGAGGTTTAGCATTTTTCTTTTTATTTGATTTTAAACAAATCAATGGTTTTGATATAAAATACTTTGTTATTAAAAATTTTGTCTATTGTTATTAATTAGGATTTGGAGTTTCTGATTTTTATTATTAAATTGTTTTTAATTGGGAAAGTTAGAGAGATTTTTGGATTTGATCATTCAAATTTGATTTTAGTTTTCTTGAGGTTAAACAACCTGGGATTCTTTTTTTTTCTTACTAAAAATGTTAAGTTTTCTCTAATCGAAGAGGTAATTAAAATTGAAATGGAGAAATATACATTTACTAATCCAAATATTGATCCATTTTTGTCTATCGATTTTATAAAGATTTTCTAATAGTTTCAATATTATCATAATTAACCTCAGTTTTTAATTATTTTGAGATGCTAGTTGAACTCTCCTTATATTTAGTAACCGACTTTTATGATGTTCGATATATCTTTCTTGCTCTTTAAGCAAAATCGTCAAAAATGCTAAAAGTATTAGGTTGTGGTTATAAGAATATTTTGCTTTAGTAATTATTGCTGTTTTACATTTAAATAAAATTAAATATAAATAAAATAGATTTAGGCATAAATAATAAATAATATTAGCTTTTTAAAATAATGGTATATGTTATCAAGCAATCACTCCTAAAATTTTTAATTTATATTGGAAGGGTTATATTTTCTAGTTGTGATCTTATTTAGGAATCCAGTTTATAAAAACAAGCAAGGTTAAAATATATCTTAAAAGATAATTTTGTATTTTATTTTTAGATATTATTTTCAACCGTCAAACAACTATTAATTAAAATTAACTAAAGTGTTAATTAATTATAAGTATTAGAATGTAGATTCATATCATATTGAAAATTACGTTCTATAATACTTTATGCTATTTATCATCTTTGAATTGAGTATCCTTTTATTCAATTTGAGATTTGATTGTAAAATAAATATAATTTATTTACGAATTAACATAGTAAATTAGATGTAGCAGTAAACATAATCATAATTTACTTAAGCTAATTTTCATGTCCGTGTACATATTGCAAGAACAAAAAGGAGCAATAACCATCTTAACATGATTGTAATTAAATTGAAAGAGAAAACGAAATGTTGAAAGCTGAAATTTCAAGGCTTTAATCACTTGCTAATTTAAAAGGTTGAATAAAGTTATTTAATAATGTAGTTCCTGAATTTTAATAATTACTAAGAGATAATTAATAAATGAAGAAAGCATTGGATCAAATGAATTAATAGATTAAAGAATAAGAAGAAGAAATATAAAGATAAAAACAAGTTATAGATAGATTAAATTTAGATTTAGACAAATCAAAGAGAGATAATGAATAGTTACTTCAAGCTTTGAATGATATAAAACACAAAGGTTAATCATAAGAACAATCTCTTCTTTAGGATAATCAAAGAATGAAATCAATAATTGACTCATTAAATAATGATTTGAGAAATCTTCAATAAGAAATTTACAGATTGAAATCAATAAATGATAAATCAAGATACATTCAAGATGAATCAAACCGTTATTAATAGGAAAATTAAGCAAATATAGCTAGAATTCGTTAGTTAGAGATGCAAATAAGAGATTTGATGTCTAAAGAGGAAAGTTATTAGCTTTAGATTACGAGAGCAACTTAAGGGAATAATACAGAGAATTAGTTATTGAAAGATCAAATAGCATAATTAAATTAATAATTACATATATTGTAAAAACAATATTAAAAACAATTGGAGGATGCTAGGTTAGATCATGATAGAATGATTGCAGATTAAAGAAATACAATAAATATTTAGATAAAAGATCAATTGTAAAGAGATTAATAAAAATGGATAGATGAAAGGGAGGCATTACTACATGAGATTTAATTATTAAAATAATAATTGGCTTCTAATGAGTTACAAATTACAAGAAAGAGATAGTTATTGGAGGATGAAGCAAACAAGAATTAATAGTTGGTTGTGGAATTGGAGTAGGCAAATAATTAGCTTTAAAATAAGTTAAGAGATCTTTAAATGCAATTACAATAATCTGAGAAGGAAAAAATGAAAACTGATTAATATTTGAGAAAAATTGATGAGTTATAATTGTAAATTGAATAATTACAAAGATAATTATATGATTTGACAAATAAATACAATAATTTATTAAGTCAATATGAATAGAAAAAGTATTAAATAGATTAATTAAATGTTTAATTGAATTCTAGTTAAGATAATGAAAAATAAAAGATAATGAATTTGGAAAGATAAATAAGAGATTTATAAGATTAGTTGGCTGATATGTAGAGATTAAGATAACAATTGAATTAAATGAATGAAAATTATACGGCATTGTAAATTACTTTCAAGAATTCATAAAAGTAGTTATCTGAAGCTGATGAATTAAGATAAGATTTGGAAGCCTTATTATAGGAATTGGAGTATTATAAATAATAGGATATGAAAAATAAATAAGATTTAGATAAATATAAGTAATAATTAATTTTGATTGAAAATAAACAAAATTAATAAGCTAATTATGAAATTGAAAAGTTAAGATAATAAAATTAATAATTGATAGATGAATTAAATGAATTGAAAAATAGAAATAAATAATTGGAAACTAAAATATAATAATAAATTATAATTGTTAATTAAGCATAAAATGATTTGTAAGCTCATTAAGCTTTAAGTGAAAAATAATAATATGCCTTAAATGAAAGTAATCAATTAAGAGCTAAAATAAAAGAACTGTTAGATTAAATTTAATATTTGGAAATGGAGTTAAATAAAAAGGATAATCTTATTTAAGATTTATAAATAAGTTTGGATTAATTTGGTAAATAAAGAGATTCATTTATATTAATTGAAAAAGAGAAAAAAGATTTTGAATATCGCATAATTTAATTAGAAAAATAAGTTGCTGAATTAAATGTGTATAAAACACAATTTTTAGATTTATAAAGCAAATATAACAATTTAGGGTAAGAATATGAAAGTTTAAGGAAAGATTATGAATTATTAAGATATAAATATGATGAAGTAAACAATTAATTTTTATAATCGAAAAAACAAATTAATATACAGATAAATAGTGAAATAGAAACATTAAGATCTGAGATGAAATCTTGGATTATCAAATGCAAAACTTACGAAAACGAGATAGGATTTTTAAGAACTACAATGAATGATTAGAATGAAATAGAATAAGAAAATTAAATGATGAAATAGGAATTAGAGACTTGGTAGATAAAATTTGCTGACGCAGATAGAGAAAGAATTTAGTTAAGATAAAATATTTAGGAGTTTGATAAATTCAGAATTAGAGTAAATGAATTAGAAAGAGAGATTTAGAATTCTAAATATAAAATTGAGAATGCTGAAAGGGAAAGAGATAGTTCAAAATAACAATTATTAATTTTATAATAATAAAGACTTCAATATGATTAAATAAAAAAGGAATATGATTAAATAGTATTTAAATTATAAGAATTAGATAGAGAAAATAGTTAATTGCGTAATGAAATAGAAAATTTAAGATAATAATTGACATTATTTTAGTAACTTAAATAATAATTAATTTAAATTGAGCAAGAGAAATAATAATTGTTATATAAAATTGAAGAATTTGAAAGAGAAAAATAGTAATTAAGATAGTAAATTACAAATACAAATAATGTCAAGTTGGAATTTGAAAGTTTAAGGAGAGAATACGATATGGTTAGAATGAAATTAGAGTCAAGTGAGAGAGAGATCTTAACTTTAAGATAATAGATTAATATAGCAAGCAATTAGAAAGTTGAATTTGATCGATTAAAATCTGAATATTAACAATTCAGAATAAATTTTGAAGAATCAGAAAGAGAAAAATCAAGTTTGAAATAATAATTATAGATGGGGAATAATCTTAGAATTGAATTAGATTAATGTAGAAAGGAATATGATCTTGTTAGATTAAAATTTGAGGAAAGTGAAAAAGAAAAAAGTTAATTAAGAATTTAGTATTAGAATAGTTAAAATAGTTTTAATGGGTATAAAATTTAAATTGAACAATTAAGTTAACAAATAAATTAATATTCATCATAAGAAATGATTATGAAAAGAGAGATTGAAATGTTGATATAATAAATTGATGTTTTTAAGAAAGACTAGTTAAATAAGTAATAATAAATATAAGAGTATTAATTTAAATACTAAGAAATTATGAAAGAATATGAAATTTTGTAAAATAAACAAAAAAGTATAGATGTTGATGCTTTGATGTATGAAATTTATGAGTTGAAAAAGTAGTTGGCATAAAAAGATAAATAATATGAATATGAGAGGTAAGAAATAAACGAACAAAAGTTTTAATTAGAAAAAAGTGTTAAAATAAGAGTAGAATAAGAGATTAGAATTTTAAATGAGAAATTTAATACTGAATTAAATGAATTAAGAAGATAAATCTAAATTGAAAAATAAGAGAAATTAAAAATTGAATCTGAAATGAGAATTAAATATGAGTAATAGATAATGCAACTTTAATAATAAATTAAACCAGCTGTTGATGTGGATGCTTTAATGTATGAAATATTTGAATTAAAAAAATAAGCTGTTAATAAAGATTAACAAATAGAATAAATGAAAAAAGAATAATATTAACTTAGAATTTAATTAGAATAAAGATTTAATGAATAGAAATTGTAATTTGAATCAGAAATTAGAATGAGACTTGAGAGAGAATTAAGGATTTCTATAGAATAAGATATTAGATATTAGATTGAGAATGAATATAACTTCGAATCAAATACTTAGGACTATATTTTATAGATTGACAAGTGGAAATCTGTTTGTTAGATGAGAGATGAAGAGATAACACATTTGAGAGGATTATAGTAGGCTTTAAAAGAAAAATTAAATCAATATACTTCTGAAATTGAATCTTTGAGGACTTAATTAGCTTTGGTGTAGGGAGATAGAAGGACCGTATATTAAATAAAATGATATCATAAAATATTTTTTATCAAGGAAATATTAGTAAAAATTTTAATATTCAAATTACATATACAAAATATTTAAATATAAATAAAAATGATTGAGATTAAAGAAAAAGGAGTAACCTTTTTAGAGTTTAGCAAGCTGTTGATTAATAGATTAAATTTTCATGAATGGAAGACAATTGAAAGGTTTGAATTATTCGGATATATTGAAAAAATATTGATTATATACTTTATACTATAACATGTCAGGCGATTGTTTATAATAGGTAAAAGCTCTCAACTTATGATTGGAAACATCTGAATACTCATGAGAAAGAGCTGCGCGTAGTTTGGTCTCCGAGTCAACCGCCTTCACCATCGAAAGCGATGTGTGAATTTTCATCTGGTGATTCTAGTCCTTGTGATGATGATCAAAATTAAGCTAAAATAGAATTCATAGGTACAAAATTGTCAATTCGTGATATATGTAATTCTGTTCTCAATTCTAATTGCTATGAAATTCGGATTTTAGAACCCACAAAAACAGGAAAATACGAAAAGTTTATCATATTTATAACAACTTAGAATTCCCTAGGAGTGGTAAAATCAAAGAGATATCATACTTTTTAATTATGATTAAACTCTTGAAGCTTGCTAAGATAAACATTCCATAAAGAAGTATTTAAAAGAAAAGTATGTTAATATAAATTAAATAAATAATTAAATAGATTCAAAGATTACCTTTTTATAACTATCGAAGAAGTCTAAAAAATTTATTTGGCAGGAGAATAAGCATATATAATAAAAATAAATGAAGATAAATCTGCCTAATTTTTTTATTATAATATGAGTAATAATTAACCAAAACATAAGAAATACATAGGGGAAAATTTTTAAGTATCTAAGATTGTAATTAAAATAAGGTTGGTATATTGAGAAAGGTTAGAGATATATAAGTCTAATATAGAGTAATATTAAGATTCTTACCTACTTATTTTGTCAGGGAGAAAGTGGAAAGCATCATTTATGAAAGAAAAAATGATAAATATTAAATCGATTATAGATAATTAAGAGTGGAAGAACTATTTGAATGTAAGTTGAAATTATTATGTATTTAGTTGAAGGATGTAAATACGGAGTTATTTATTGTGATGATTTAAGAATGGCATTATACTTAGTTGATCTACTAAATAGGTATTTAATAAAATAAAAAATAAATAGATATTTTTTTGATAGGAAAATTTCTCAACCAGAAATTATTGCAATTAATGAAGAGGGAAAAAGCATTTCAACTGTTTCTCATCGATAAGAATATTAAAACTTTTTTTAAATGAGTTATGATACTTAAAAAGTGATGAAACAAATATTGTAATAAGAAATTGATAAAGAAATAAAAGAGAAAATAGAAAAATAAGAAAGATTAGAAAGATAAGAAAGATAAGAAAGATAAGAAAGATAAGATAAATTAGAGAAACAAGAAAAATATGATAGAGAAAAATAGGATAAGTACGAAAAAGAAAAATAACATAGTGAAAAAAGTATCTTTAATAATAATGAAAGAAAAACATAATTAAGATATAATAATTAGCGCTGTTGAAATCAACAGCAAATAATATGAACGACAAGAAAAATAAAATGAGAAAACATACCATAATCATCACTATTATAATAATAAATGTAATTTGAATTATATATCATCTTATAGATGAAAGTAGAAATTATACCAGACGGTCTAGATCCTAATCAAGAAGAAGAAGACACAGTTCAAGTGAAAGTTCTAAGTTAAAATATATAATTAATTATATAACAGAAAATATTATGAAAGAAAGCATAGGTCGAATCGATATGAGACAAAAAGAAAATCGGGAATGGATAGCAAAACAAGAAAATGAATAAATTTTACTGTAATTTTAAAACAACAAACAAAAACTCAAAAGGAATTTCAATAGACAATTATATTAACAAACAAAAAAGCTAAAACTTAAAACAAAATTTAAATTCAATAAAGTTTCCTTCTGATTAGCCTAAATACTTTATGTAAGCTACAAAAGTAACTTACCTTAATGCAAACAGTATAAATTAGATGGCGATATTATTTAATCCATAGATTCTATCAAGATTCACAATTTTTAATGATTTTCATCTCACATATAGTAAAACAACAATTCTTATTATTTAGAGTTGAATTGACCAAAAATAAAATGATCAGCGAGTTCTCTAAAGTTTGATTAATTTGATTTTTCTTCAGAAACTTAGCTTGAGTATTTTGATTTTTATTCAGATGATTTTGAATACATATTCAATTATTTTTTGATTAACTTGATTCGTAGCTGTATTGATTATCAAAGTTCACTACTGGTTCCATAAAAATAAGTTCTAAAATAAATATTAATTTGTTTTTAATATTTAAAATTAATTATAGTTGATAAGATAAACAATTTTTTTCATGCATTACTATCTGAATCCCACTTGATTCTTTTTCCTTAATACCATTCTCCAGCTTTTTCTATTTCTCCATTAATATATACACCTTTTCCATGCTATTTACCATTCTCCCATTCTCCTTCATATTTTCTTCCATCACTCCATTAATATATACCATAACCATGCTTTTGATCTTTAAAATAATGGCCCTCATATCTTCTTCCATCTGGCCACTAATATATACCTCTCCCATGCATATTATTATTTTAAAATTCTCCTTCATATCTTCTTCCATCAGGCCATTAAAGGATTCCTCTACCGTGTATGTTATTTTTATACCAATCTCCATCATAAACTTATCCATCTGCCCATTTATATCTTCCTTTCCCATGCTTTAATCCCTTTTAAAAAAACCCTTAATACTATGAACCATCTGACCAAGTTTCTACGCCATAACCATGTTGTTAATCACAAAACCATTAACCCTCATATTTTGGACCATTTAAATGTTAATAAATTCCAAAACCATTAGCCATATCATTTTCCCATTCTCCATCAAAAACATCACCATTTGCATGCTAAAATTTTCCTTTTCCATGTGCTTTATTGTATTTCCACATTCCTTCGTATTTAGCTCCATCAGGCCAAATTTATATTCCATAACCATCTCTTGCCTTACCTTTCCATTGTCCAGTATATATAGCTCCTCCTTTAAATCTTATAAGACATCTTTATACTTATGAGGTCCTCTTTCTTCTTGCGGATATTCATCCTGAATCAATGTAACACCAGACGAAAAGAAAAACTCGCTGGCATCCATTTTAGAATTATAACTATTTAAAGTTTCACGTTTCTTTAGTTTCATTTATTTCAGCTTTTTCCGAATTATGTATCCTCTCCAAAATGATTAAATGACGATAGCTTTTTTTATTTTTTTTTAATGCACAGAAGTAGAATCAGAAGTTGCTAAAGTCACATTATCTTACTATCAAAATAAATTGAAATTGCTTACAGTTTTAAGTATCTCATTTTTTGTATTGACGCATCTGCAATTAGCACATTGTGATCCCATTAAGATTAGAATATTCAAAAAAAATATTATATAAATGAATGATAAATAAATAATTTTATATTCCAATTTTATTATATCCATCAAACACATCATATGAAATCATTAAATTAATCCAAAAATTATTAAGCATTTTCCTCTACTTTCTAAAATTTTACATTTTGTATAATTATCTTCAGTTATTTTAATGTATCACTGATAATTTATTTATTTTCTTTTCCTTCATTTCCAGTAAATGTATAAATTTTTAAAAAATCTATCAACACTTGCAAAAATTCGAAAGACTCATAATATTTCTTGTTATTAGTTAAATATTAATAATCTTTTATGAATATCTAATTATGATATTTGTTGATCTAAAGATTGACAATATCCTAAAATAAATTTGAATATTTAGCATTCTATATGCATTTCGCTCTATAGATACTATTCAAAGCATGAATATTTATTGCATTATCATACTATTTCAATCTTTATATACATATATCAGTTATTTCTGATAAATAAACAGAGGCTAAAGTTATTTTTGATAATCCTGAAAACATCTTTCCAATTATGAAATCATTCATTGGTATTTTCTTTATTATTGGGATAAAGATTTCTATATACCTTGGTGTACAATAGTTCCCTATAGTATTGAAAAGCATTATAAATTATTCTGCTTTTGTAATATCATCTATTTCAGAAGATTTAGATAAAAACAATATAATTTTATCTTCTAATCTTTTACTAATTACAATATTCAATTAAGGCTTAGTAAAACAAAATTAAAATAAATGAGCTAAACATAATATACTAAGGTTATTAGACTAAATTAATTATAGTTCTAAATATGTAAGAAAGTCTTTGTCAATTTCTAATGGCAAAGAGGCTAATACATTATAGATCATGCCTATGTATTTGATGTGTAGATTATATGATTATTTAATCATATATGTTTATAAAAAGCCAATCACTTTTTAGATAAGTTCATCGAACTTCTTTGTTTTATCGCTTATATGTTTGAAGGAGAAAAATAGACTGATTGCATCTTTTTAGTTAATGTCTTTATTTTCTATGTATTATAAAGGATGTAACAATTTGCCTATTAGATTTTCATTAAAGCTTCTAAATTTAGATAAGGAATGTAATAGTTTACAACTTGAATGCGGAGTAAGTTGATTGAGGAGAGTTCCAATTAGAGCCCAATACTCAATTTCTTCAGCTTCAGTAGGATTCTATATTTTTAGTCATCATCGTAATACCAATTCGTTTAATTATGTGATGCATCTTAAAAGAACACTAATTTCATCTATATTACAATCTTTTAATCTGTTTTCTTCTTTGATAGATTTGATAGCTAATTTGGCACTTTAGAGGAATCGGTTCTAAATATGATAGTCTTTAGATCTTTAAAACATTTCAACACTCAATGATAATAGCATGATGAATGATCTCTTGTGATCTGAAACTTTATCCTTAAATTACAAATACATTTTAGTTTGAACCATTTCTTACAATTGATTCAATACAATAAAAGTGTGCTGGATTTCTACTTCATCATCAACCAAAGAATTAGAAATCATAAAGTCTGTATATTTTCTAATATAACTCACTAAATTGATTAAGTTTAATGTTGCACCTTATTATTAATAAAATTAAAATAAGTCTTTAGTGTTACCAGCTCGATGAATGGTTTGATTTTGTTGTATTTTTTAAAATTTAAGATTGCCTTTTGTTGACAAGCTTTAAAACTTAACTATATTGTATATTATTTTTCTTATCATAAATTAAATATTATTATTATTTTAAAATGAAATCTAATCATTTTCGATAAAAACCTAAATCAGAAGAGGAGCGATTTGCATCAAGATTATAATAAGTGAAAAATACATATTTAATTGGAGCAGATGAGAAAAATTTGGCACCTCGAATAACAGCAAAATCATGGATTATAGTAGATTCATAAACTGGCGAAGTTTTATATTCTTTTAATGAGAATCAAAGAAGGGAAATTGCATCAATTACTAAAATTATGACATTTTATGTCGTACAAAATATTTGCAGAACAATGAATGTGTAGACTAATAATACATACGCTGAAGTTAGTTTATAAGCTAGCTTAGTTGGTGGTACCACTGCAGATTTACTTAAAGGTGATGTTGTCTCAATTGAGGATTTATTTTACGGTTTGATGTTACCTTCAGGAAATGATGCAGCAATGACATTAGCCGAAAATTTCGGTATTTATGCTATGTATTAAAATAAAATTAAAGGAAAGAATCCTTTGATTTATTTTATACAAGAAATGAATAACAAAGCAAGAGAATTAAGAATGAGTTAAACCACTTATGCAAATCCTCATGGATTAAACAATAAAAATAATCTCTCATCAGCTTATGACGTTTCAAAACTTTGTAATCAGTTATTAAAAGATGACTTCTTTCGAAAAGTAGTAAATACCAAAATCCATTTTTCTACTATCTAAGATGAAGAAGGTAATACACTAAATAGATTTATAATAAGGGTTTACAAGAGATGTTATATGGGAAAATACAAATAAATTATTGTATTAAGGATTCAAAGGGATCAAAACTGGTAATACCTCTGTAGCTGGTCCTTGTCTAGCAAGCTACTATCAAACTGCTAGTAGATCTTTTACTATTGTTATGTTGGGATGTAGAAATTAAGAAGATAGATGGTCAGAAACTATGTAACTATTGCAGTGGTGTTTATCACAAATTTAATGATTTTTCTATATAACTTAATATCAATATGGCTTGGTATCAGTCTTTATTTGAGTTTATAAATCTTGAAAGCTTAGATCTTATATTGAGAATATCAATCTATAACACTTTACTCTCAAAATGAAGATTATCTACATGTTTTTCGATTTTCAATTTTGAATTAATTTATTTAGAATTATCAATCATATTATCTATTTCTAATAAATTTTGTTAGCGATCTACTTGGTTTCCAATCTATTTAGATAAATGATCCAATTTTGCTTATAATTTACTGTAATAAAGACCTTATTCTACATTCATTATTTTTTAGTATCTTTAAGAGTACTAATTAATTTCTTTTTATTCTTCGAAACAATCAAGTTATCTCAAAGTATAGGGATATTGAAATTAATTAAGTTAAGATTGTTTGCCTTTTGAACTATTATAATATAATTATGTTTTAAGAGTTTTAAGAGTTTCGTTTTATCTTTGGACAAAGGAATATTTGGATTTATTTGTTTAAGAAATTTAGGAATTTCTTTAAGAGTTCAAATTGATATCTATTGATTGCTTTAATTTATACTGCAAATAGTGGATTTAGCTTTTAATCTGGTTATATTGTCAGTAAGTTATTTTCTAAAGATATCGATTGAATACTCAGGTTTAGCAAATTTATTTTTGTTATTATTAGAGGAATTGATAATTTTGGATGAAATTTGTTTTCTAAATTAAATGAACTATGAGGATATATCTTAATTCATAAGTGTTAAGGGATAAATTATTATTAATTTTATTGATTCAGAAGTAGGAATTAAAAATTAAAAAATCCACAATTGTTATGTTAAAAAGCAATCATTTATAAATTTTATTAAATAATATATAATAATGAAAACATTGGTATTCATCATTTGTGGTACTAAGAATTGTAATTGATTTGGTTTAGTTGTCTATACATTTGCATCACATGCGTACATGTATCCATTCAATGAAAACAAAGTAACGAACTTGGAGGAGCTCAATCAGAAGCAAATTGCGCAATTGATAAAATATAATATTGGTTTAGTTGAGCATGTCTAATAGGATTAATAAAAAGCATTTGAGTAGTTGATAATGTAAATATGAATATTAAATCTAATAGATCATTTGGTAAGGGCAATGTATTGGCACCTACATAAATGAATTATTTAATTCTTATAGAGAGTGATAAATTATATTAAGGACAAGAAGGCAGACAATAAAGAATAACTGAAGGATTTGCATAAAGTTTTAAAGTGTAGGAAAGAGATTAAAAATCCTTGATGGAATCATTATTTGGACAATAAAGTATTCTGTATTATACAATAATGAAGCTGATTCATTAATTTAAAAAGCAACAACATTATTTAATAACAAAAACTTGGGTTTCAAAATATATTAAAATGAGGATGATTTGGATGTAAATTATTTACAATGGACAGTCACACTTTATCTTGGCAAAAATGTAAATTAATAGTAAAATTTTAAGAATGAAGTTTATTTATATGAACCAAACAAAGACAAGACCTATAAAATTGAGTCTTCATTAGAGAAATGCGTTGATAATTTCTTTGGGACAACTTTTGATTATTCTCCAAAAGATAACAAAATTTATAAATACAATACAAATGATGTATTAGAAATAACAAAAGATAATGAAGATCAAATTGTAGGATATTTAAAGGACATATGTGCTATGAATAAACTTTCAATGAGTTTTAAATAAAGTATTGCGAATTGTAATTTAAAATCTTAGACAATTCTCCAAACATGTTATCAATCATTAATAAATCAATTGCAAAATTAGAAAAGACTTTAACAGATTCAGAACTTGATATGGTCTATGATATGATGAGAATTGCTCATAAAAAAGTATTCATAAAAGATAATCAACATTTAGCTTTCCAAAAACTTTAGAAATAATTTTGATAGCGAAGATTTATTTGGTTTGATATTAATTGAGAACGAGAAAAATCCTTAATTAACCACAACAAAAGAATCAGCTAAAGTTTAAAGAATACTGATGGAAACAAGAACCAGAATGCTAAATTAAGTCACAGTAAATTTGTCATCGTATATTCTTTTAGTCTAATAATACTTAAGAATAAGTGATGGATTCAACCACTTATTAAATTTACATATGGTTTGGAGTCTTCTTTGTCATTGTTCTTATTGGTATCATTTATTCTATGGTAACTATGGATATTCAAAAAGATACATTATTGTATGCTAAATTCTTAACAACAGATCAAAGATGAGTAGTATATGTAAATATACATAATATATATTTTATAAATATTTAAAGATCGCATTCTCAAATACTAACTCAAAATGTTGGTTATTCTTGATCCCACTACCATATCATAGCCTTTCCATCCCAACTTGCTGAACAAATTTATTTCTCTGTGTGAATCGAAAAATCTAAACCTACTACAAATTCTGTATGTTTTGGGTGATTTTTACTATTATCATAAATATTAACACAAATATTACATTAAAGGATTTGAAGGCTCTTAAATATTCCAAATCATAACACTCATATCATAAGAAGCAGAACCCAAAATCACAGCTTCATGAGGAGAGAATTTTATTTTTCTTACAGGATGTCTATGTCCTAATAAAGTTTGAATTGGAGCTCTATTAATCATTTATCTATCTAATACTTTAAATTTCTTAAATCCCATAATTTTATCGTTTTATCTGCTGATGATGTTGCTATAAGTTCTTCATATTTATTAAAATCACAACTCAAAGTATCTGACATGTGTGCCTTAATAGAAGCAATATTTTTATTTGATGGACTATTCAAATCCCAAAGTCTCATTGCTCCATCATTTCCGCATGTAGCAAACATATTTTATTAAATTGGATGCCAAGTACTACTATAAGTACATCCTTTGTGAGTCTAGAAATATGCCACTGGTTTCTATGCTGTAATATCAAATAATCTTGTTATCCCTATAAGATTTGATGCTAATAACCAATTTGGATTTTTATGCCCAAATTCCACACTCTAAATTTCATCTTTTGATTCCAAATATTAATTAAGAATTTATTTTGTTCCTACGTTCAACACCTTTATAATTCCATTACCACATCCTATAGCTATTACATTGGGATCTGCTTCACTCCAACTACAATCAAATACAGCATCACTTTCTTCTCCTTAAAATAATATCTTTATAGGTTGATTTGGTTAGATTTAACCAATTATTACACGTCCTTTCCCTTGAATACCAAAATTATCTGCACAAGTTATTGCAATCTTATCAATATCAAAAGGACTGAATTTAGCAGACATACAGCTTAAATTACTTACAAAAAATGATGGAGGTATTAATTATTACATCTATATTTTATTATTTTAATAATATTTTCTTTATACTAAAATTTGCTAATTACTTATAATTTTTATATCTTGGTCTTTTTCGACGATAATCCATTTATTTTCATACAACTTGTTTACTTTTGAAATAAAAAATTGTTTATTAGAATCAACTCTTATTGTTTATTTATCTCACGTAATCGCTGCATTAATTCAATTACTTTTCAGTTCTTTATATCAGCATTAATTTAGATATCAGATGCGCACTTTGAGATTCTTTTATTTGAAGTTAAACAAAAATTTTCAAACTATGTAAAAACTGTGGATTTATAGATTAAAAAAGATTTATTATATTGGTTAGAAATATCATATGGCAATCATATGAAATGTGTTATCTTATAATATAAATAAATTCCCAAAAAAAATAATTAAAAGATTTACCACTATCTAACTTATAATTATAAAATTTATATCACGAATATAATAATTATATATATATAAACTCTTATAGAATTAACCTAAAATCAATTAATTAGATTATAGAATATTTACCAGGAAATGATGTAAGAATATGTTACAAAATAATAATTGAATGATGCCATAAATTATTTTTTATAAATTATTAAAGAACAATAATAAGAATCGTGGAATTAGGAACAATAAATCTAAAAATAATTGTTGAATTAGGATCAAAAAATCTAAGATTTATCAAACAATTACAATAATTTAAAGAATGATATTAAAAAAATAAAAGCTTTATAGGAATAAATTTTCAAGTTAAAATAAGAATAAAAAGAAATTTAGAATAAAGTTGAGAAATTGAATGATATGGAGAAAATCTAAGCTGATATTGACTCAATAAAGAATTAAATGAAGAGACAGAATGAAAGTGAAAGTGAAAGTGAAATGGAAAATTCGATAATTGTTTTTAAAAATTATAATGCTCTTAAACAATAATAATAATAAATTGAAAACAAAAGTCAAAATAAATAAATTTAAAAACCATTTTAAGAAAATTTGAATGAATAATCCCAAGATAATAGTTCAGGTTAGTTTGGTATGTATTAATAATCTTTAAATCCAAGCAATCAATGTGGCTCTCCTCCCCAAAATTCAGAAATTTTATCATAGGGTAAAACAAAAGAGTTGCTTGAAGAATCTAACTATTATAAAGAATATAATATATATTAACACATTTAGTTAATCTTTAAAGAGTTAAATCTTATTTAAAGAAATTTATTTGGTGAGTCTTAGTGGTTATTTGGAGAAGAATAAATTTTCGATTATAATGATATATATGCATAACATTTAATACACTTTAGAGAAGTTCAAGAGTAAGGGAATTGTTTTTATACAGCTTTTGGATTTTAATTAATATATTTAATTTCAGGTTATGATGAAAATAAATATAAGAAATTTACTTAAAAAATCAAAGATATTATATTTTAGATCTACATTAAGAATGAAGAATTAGATTTCTTAGAATTCAATACATTAATTTAATATGAATTTTTAAATAGATTAGAATTAATAAGATCTATATAAAACAAAGATGATAGAATCTAATGGTTAATAAAACTCTATACAGCTGAGATTGACCAAGATAGCCAATTATTTGATGGATGTTTTTATGGGTTATCCTAAATATTTTTTAGAAACTTAGTTTATCATGTTGTAAAAATCAATAAAATATATGGGCTTGATAAAAGTGCAGAATACTCTATTTTGAAATGGGAAGCAGAATTCGCATTAAATAATGATGTCATTTAATAATTAGCATAGTTTTTAGATATGTATTACAATATTACTTAAATTTAGACGTATAATAATGATATAAGATGTAAATGGAATTGTCAAAACATCCTTTTATAATAATAATTGTGAAGACAAGATTATTTTATATATAAAAGAAAGTATCAAAACAAAAATCAATATTGTAACTTAACTATAATCATATTGAAATTCTAAAATTGATAATTATAAAAATTATATATATAATTTTATCAAAATATTATTAGGATTCAAATTAATTTATTTATTAATTCTTCTGACATTAATTGATGGTGTTGGTGTTTTCAAGAAGTAATATCTAACAGACATTAGTAATCTTTAAATTTGAAAATACCTTTGCGTGTTGTTTATTTTTAGATTAAGAAGTCATGTTTTAAAATATTCCTTAGTGTAATTAATATAAAAGTGGATTAAATAGCTCAGAAATCTGAATAAAACAATAGATATCTTCCTCTAAATAAATTTATTGATTAGATTTTTAAATGTTATAACTTTGATGAAATGCGATCCTATTAATTATTATTTCAAGATTTTGTGTTTATAAGGTAATTTTGGAGTACTAAACAATAAGATTTATGTTAGTATAAATACAGTATTATTTATTATGAATAACATCTTATCAAAAAGACTTTTAATATGAAGTTATTATAGTTGATAATTATATGGACGAATTCAAATTACTAATAAATCTTTAAATATTCAATTAAATTTAAGTAATTTTAAAAATTCAATAATTTCATGCTAAACTCGTGCTTTTTTTCAATTTGGATTTTTAATCTATATTCATTTTCTTAAAAACTTCAATTAACTTTTATCTACCTTTTTCCCTATTTTAGATTATAAAATCATGTTTAAGGAGATCTTTTAATAAAGTTCTTTATGTGTAATTCTAAATTAATATGGAGAATAAAATACTTTAATTAAACATTTTTAGGTGAAATCTTAAAAACTATTACTTCTTTGTTTGCTAATTTTAGGAGCAGGTAAATTAACTATGTTATACATAACTCTAATGGGATGTTCATCATAATATGGAGGATCTTTTTCTGAGAGTTCGTAAGCAATAATTCCTAAACACCAAATATCAGATATTTCTTCAATTATTTATTTTTCAATTATTTCTGGTGCAATCCAATAAGGATCCCTATCTTTTTTGAATTCATTTTTGTAATCCATAATCAATAATTTAACATCTCCTTTTTCATTTATCAATACCTTCTTAGAACTTAAATGTTTATGAATTTTGCCCTTAAAATGCAAATATTTTAAACCTAACATAATTTGATATAGTATGTATCCTATAATTGATTCATCGACTTTTTTACTATGAAGTCTGATAAATTTTTTTAGGTTTCCAAAATTCATATATTCTTAGATTATGAAGCTAAATTTATAATAATTCTTACAAACATCCACTATGCAAATATGTTTCGTAATATTTCACTATATACGGACATTCCAATTGTTGAACTAAAGATAATTCTCTTTTCAATTAATAACAATTAAAATTATCATAAAATTTAAATACTTTAGCTACCAAAACCTTGTTTAGCTTTCTATCAATAATTTTATAAAGCTTACAACATACCCCTTTTTCAATCTACTCATTAAATATATATTTTTGAGCAGGATTCTCAATCAAAAATTCAGTTTACGTCACCTCATTAAAGTTTTATTTAAATGATAATTCTTTTCCATCATATATTTCAAGTATAGATATGAAGTTCACAGTATCTTAAACTATTTCATTCCTGCTAACACCACTATTATATATTTCTTTTTCTATTTCTCCATTAAGACCTTTCAGACCTAAATTTGCATCTCTATCGATTTTCAATTCTAAACTCAAATTCTTTTAGTTTTAGGTGGAATTGTGAATTTCTAAAACACATTCAGGCAATTTATGAGTTCTCACTTCTTCAGGAAGTTCGTTTGTTTCAACAACTTGTCCTTGATCAGCATCAAGATGAGAAGCCCATTCTTTAGGAACCCCAATCAATTTCCCTGTAACTGGGTCTCTTTTGATGCTAATGAATTTCTTAACGTCTAAGGGCTAAATGTCTGAATGTGATTTCGATAAAGATTCCTAGGATTATTTGTTTCCCATTTATTTTAATGAAATCGTATCATAATGAATTAATTCATAATAATTTATATTAACTTGCAACATGTAAAAATAGAAATTATAATTAAAATCAAATCATAAATTTAATTTCTCAATAAAATTATTATACAACAACATAGAACTAAATTTTTATTGAAAATCTTCAATTAATAAAAATGTTTTTATTTTTCGTATCCTAAATGTCTATAAATATATAAATAGTTTCAATAATATTTTGTAAAAATATATTCGTTAATTTTAATTAATAAGAAACATATAATAAATTTGGTTTTAACTAATTAATAATATCAAGGATATCTTAAAAAGAAATTTTAAATCAAATACATAATTAATGAATCAAGGGGATATCATTTTTTTAAGTTTGCTTCAAATAATTCAATAATTTTATCATAAAGTTGCAATAAATTAGAATTGCTATAAGTACTTTTTTAAGGTCTTAATTAATTAGCTGTATGTTTAAAGTCATTCAGATAATGTTGAGGATTTTCAACTTGATGTTTTTCTGCATCTTTTAAATAAACCCCTAATTTAGTTATACATAATTTTAAAAATTATTACCAATCTTTCTTATCATTTTAAACAAATGAAACAATAATATAACTATCTTCTAATTAAGCTATTTTATTATCTCTTTTTGTAGATGTGAAGTTTATTAACTCTTTTAATAAATCATCATAAGAATCAAGATCTACATTAGATTAAGAGCAAACTCTCTTAAAGCTTTTCATTACTGTAATAAAATCCTCTTCATCATTCAATATAAAAAATAAATCAATCTTTAATTATTCTAAAGAGAAAATTGGTTATTATTATTTAAGATATTTTTAAAATATTTAATCTAATTCTTTAAAATCTTCTAAATTTAATTATTTTTTGTAATTATGTAAGAGATTTTTTACACTAGCTAATTACTCATGAAATATTCCATTATTTGGAATTCCTTCCAATGCCTTTTATAAAGGGATAAATTAAGATGCCTCATTTTAATAAAATAAAACCAAATTATGAATTAGCTCCATATATTCTTAGTTTACTTTAATAGAACCATTGATATGATATTAAAATTCTGTATAATAAGCAGCTATTTACATACTGTAGGTAGAATATTATTGAACATGCTTCATTGCTTTTAAAGTTCTTAATAAAAGTTCATCAAACTGTTAAGCAGATTCTAAATATGGTTATTTTTATTGTTTAAAACTAAAAGGTGACTTAATTTCTATTGATTTATGCTCTTTAAGTAATAACTCAAAATCCTCAGAGAAATTTTTCATTCTTCGAATATAATCTTAAGATAAAGGAGCACAAATAATATTTCTCAAAAGATTAATTTAGTTTATAACAGAAAATAGATGCTATGAAGCCTTAATCCAAAGTAATGCTTCATTTAATGGTTCAATACTCTCTTTATAATGATCATCAAATTTAAGTGACAACCTTAATTTTTTTAATTCTGAAAGTAAAGAAGGATCAGGAGTTTACGAATTCTAAAGAGATGAAGAAATAATTTCTAATATTTTAAAAACAAAATCATCTACAACTTTTACTTAATCTAAATATTCTTAAAGTTTCATTTCATATTCTCTTTTAGCTCTAATCTTAGATTGAAATATTTCTTCTTCAAATAATTTACCATATTCAGCTGTATTTTTGATATCTGGAACAATCACTTTGTCACCTGTTGGAAGAAATCTAGATTTCATTTAAAAAAATACTTATAAATATTAATGAATGATAAGAAAGCAATTTTAATAAAAAAATGAAATAGAAAAATAATATGGATATATAAATTTATATAAATAATGCAAAAATTGAAATGATTTATGATTACATGTTAGGTATGATAATAATAGGAATGAAATGATAAATGCATTAATTCTTTGAATATAAAAATTTAACATAATTCTTCGTTAATTGAATATTATTTTTAATTTATCTGTTTGCAAATGTTCCACTCATACTTAATGCCAAAATTAGGAGGTATTTTGATGTCTAATAAAATAATAGAGCCAATGAATTGTATAATTTAAGGACAAAATGGAAAAGGGGGTTTATACTTAGGTAATATTGAGAGTGCTGGTAATGGGAAGCTATTAGGTCATAGTGATGTTGGTGCAATATTAGCTGTCATGAGTACGAAAGATTATACATATGATGCACACATTGCTCATAAGGTATTAAGTAGTTTTAGTATTTATTAGTTTATTAGAGTTGATGATGCTGACTTTGTAAATTTAAGTAAGCATTTCGAAGAAGCTATCGATTTTATTGATATTAATCGATAATAAACAAACGTATTGGTACATTGTCATGCAGGAGTTTCAAGATCTGCAACAATTGTAATAGCCTATGTAATGAAAACTTAAAATATGTCGTTGGAATAAGCATTTAAACATGTCTAGAACTAAAGACGAATTGTTAATCCCAATCCTGGATTTATGAGACAATTAAAACAATATGAATCAAAACTTTAAGGTTCTAATTCTTTGAGGACGTCAACTGTTAAACAAAAGGAGAGATAACAATCATAAAATAATCTTCGTCAAAGTTAATATGTGTAACATCCTTCTGAAAATTACAATTCTTTGTACCAATAATATTAACCTTAACGCTAATATCATAGTGCTTCAGATTTAATGAGACAATCTTAATACAATTATGAAAGACTTAACTCAAGGTAAAAAGATTTAAATATTTATTTTTGTTAGACAAATGCATTATCCTTATATGCCGTAGCATTATGCACCATACTTAAGAAATTACAGTGTTCCATATGGATAGAATCCTTTACACTTCTCTACTTATAGACAGGGATGTTATTGATTTTTATATAGTATAAAACTTAATAATCTATATTTTTATCACATGATACTTTTGGAAAATAACAATTATTTTTCTTAACCTATCTTCTCACATTCTATTTGAGTTTTGAATTACTCGAACATTCTTAATTTTTCATGATTTTCTTTCGAAGGCCGTTTTGATTGCTAATTCTTTTCTAATTATTACATTAATTCTTAAATTGAATTATTCTCTTCTAATACTAATTATTAAGTTATTATATATAAAATACCAGATTCTTCATCTATTATTTTTTATTGTTTTTCAAAATGTTTTGAATATTCATTTTATTCACATAATTCAATAATAGTCTTTAATGAAGGTAAATGCTATTTTCTACGCTCTATTTTTGGCTTTAATTTCTACTTTATATTAATAAACCAATGATGTTTTAATGCTTCTTCTAATTTTATTCTATTTTCTTTTTTATCAAGTAATCTTCTCAATAAATCTAATTGAGAAGCACAATACACCATTTTATGCTTATCTTAAATGAAAAAATTTATACATTAGCAATTCTTTTCAAGTTATGATAAATATTCCTCTGCTTTGTCAATTAATTCCAATGATACTTTATCAATTCTTTCATCTTTATTTTTTTAGTGGACAAAAAATGTTAAAAAATATAATACAATCCCTATTTAATATAAATCGCTATCAACTGAAGGTTTTACAACACCTTATTAAATTTCAGGTGCAATGTAACTTTCATGTACGATTGATAAGTATTAATTTATAGGTTCAGAATCAATACGACTTATAAATGCCATATTGACAAGAAAGAGTTAAAGAAAGGAAGATTATGTATTGATAAGAATATTACTTGGAGTAATGTTACCATGATAGATGTTATTCTTTCTTAAGAATTTTAGAGATTACAATAATTACAAAATTATCTAAAATTAAGTAAGGCAGAATTACTGATGCTAATTGTGTTTGATCCAAAATCAAACCTTAATTTAAGAGGTCCAATAATTTCTCACATCTAAAATATTCAAATATTAAGTATATGTAATGAGTATCTTCATAAACCCATTTTAGATCTAGCAAAGATGGGTGTTTAATGCTTCTCAAGGTTTAAATTTCACTGTGTAAAATATCTATAGGAGATGAGGTTCTAATGGAATGAACATATGATGTGTAATATTTTTTGGTTTTTTTATGCTGAACAATATAATAATCTTTGATTATCTGTTCCAATAATGAAAACTTGCTTGAAAAATTAGCTAATTTACAAAAGGATTTCAGTTTAGGCATCCATTCTAAATATTACTGTTTGTTATTGAAGAAGAGTAAAAGATGACCTGTTGAATTTGATAGTTATAAAGCAGAGAGATCAAATTTGGAACATTATTTCAATTTAGTAATTCTACAATTAGAGAGCACTAAGTATTGATCAGCAATCACAAGTATATTAGGTATAAGCAGTACAGAAATATTAAGGAAACTTTCCTAAATGCTGGAATATATGATTAATTAGGATTTTAGAATAGGAATGGTTTTATTGATTTCATCAATTTGATTTTGAGGCAATTATGTTAAACAAGTTTGCTTAAAAACTTGAGAAGGTATTTCATTTACTAGGTTGAGAATCCTAGAAAAATCAATGCTCATTATTAAAAAAATAAAAATTACAGATTTAATTTAACTAAAATAATCCTTTTTAATTGTTATTTATGTCATGTTTCAGAAATATCAATGAAATGACAAAATAATATAATAATATATAATGTCTTACTTATAAAAATTATATATTATATATATAAATAAAAGAAGGAAGTGTTGATTTTTATTTAAATATATTCAATGTTTAATTTAGAAGAAGTAAAATTCATGAAATGATGTATTTAAATAATTAATAAAAATGATGAGTATCCTATTGTGTTTTCATAAATATTAATTTTAATAAAAATATGGACGTGAAGAAGAGTAAGAAGAAACCAGAATTGAATGAACAGTTATTTGTTGGAAATTACATAGATGTTTACCATCAAAGTAGTAAACAACATAAGTTGGCATACATTTTGTAAAAAAATGAAAAAGAGATTGAGATTACTTATGATGGTATATCTAAGAAAGAAAATGAAGTATTATTTAATTGTTTAAAGTGTTTAGATAATCAAATTATCATAAAATAGGATCAATTTTGCTAGAAGATTCACTTAAAGTAATTAAATTATTTACATAAAGACTACACTGGGGATGATTTCCGATAAAGCAAGACTTCACGAGATTATTTAAAATATTCAAGAGAAGAATGCGAGAAAAATACAAAGGAGTTAATTTCTATAATGTAAAATAATTTTTAAGGATTGTCTCCAATTGAAATATGTTTATCTGTGCGTGTGAGATAATTTATTTGGTTAGATATGATAATCTCTAGTGAAATTTCATCAAAAGAATTACCTACAGCATTAGAATATATAAAAACTTACTACATTTTCATAAAGTGGTATTTCGAGCAGTTTCCAAAGTACTTTGCAGATGTAAGCTAATATTCTCACTAACTCAGTACATGAGATTCCAAAACAATTCAGAATTGTACATCCTTGATGAACGAGTCTCAATAGCAGCTTGTCTATAAGAAGTTTGTGAAGCCTTCTGTATTCTTTTTGGTTCCATTTGGCGTGTTTTAAAGCCCGAAAATTCCTTTTTTTATGTAATCCTATTCAAATTATAATTTAAGCTAAATTATGATAATCTTTAATAATAATTAGAAAAATTCTTTCCTTCCCTAAACATATAAGGTTTTGTAGTAAATCCAAATATAGAAGATTGGAAACTCTATTAAGGAGCCACTGATATAGTAAAATGTATTAGAAAGACTTGGCCTATTTATTTGAGGACAATGTCATTTTTCAGATAAATAGGAGGACTTTAAGCTTGGGAAGGTTTGTTAAAGTATTAAGAAAATGCTGAATATAATTACATCCCCTTGAAAGCTATGAGTAGAATAGTAATAACATAATAATATTTGTCTTCCTATTTTTAATTGTAAGATTAAGCTTAAATGGCAAAGAAAACATTTGAATGGTTATAAAATAGAGTTAATAATATGACTATTTAAGATATTAAGGATACAGATATTGATTAAGTTAAAGAACTAACATAAGAATACTAATATTATTTTTCCAAAGGATTTACAGATGATCAACTTAATAAATTAACAGATCAAATATAATTATTATTGTCTTTGAAATATTTAAAATCATCATTTCTAGAAAAGAGAGTTAAAGGTATAAGTGAAATTAGAGAATTTACAGAGAAATTTAAAATAGATTAATAATCTAATTATAAATTTAGAAGTTCAATCAATAAAGAAGAATTAGTTAAATGGATAGAAGAAAATAAAATATTAGATTACACTCTTTTAGGAGATTCAGTTCATCCAGAATTAATTAAAAGATCAAGTGATGTAGCAGTATTTTTATGTCGAAATCAAGCATTTTAAATAGATTATATAGATAAAATATGGACAAACAATTATGATAAACATGAAACTACCTAATTAGCATTATATGAATTCTTTAAAACTGTTTCGACATATTTGAATTTTTAAGGAATTGAAAAATTATATAATCACATCTGTCTTATTCCATATTAAAAATATAATGAAAATATAGTAAGTATGATTAAAACATTTACTGAATCAGCATTATCTTAAAGGTTTCATGAATAACAATTATAATTGACACCAGAAAAGAGATTTATGACATTTAATTAACTTTGGGAATTATTATAGGATAGAGATGACCAATTAACTAATAGTGTCATTTAAGAATAGTGTTTTTCAGCAGCTAGAAATATTATCTCTTAAATTCCATAAACTAAATAATTTATTTCATATTATTTTGGCAAATGTTTTGAATTAATTGGAAATCATTAATCTGTTTATTAAGCAATAAGTTTTATACATTTTTTTCTTGAGAAATAATTCAAAGATGATCAAAATGGCAAAAAAGAATTAATATATTCTACTGATATAAAATATAATATTGTTGAACTATTTGTTAAAGATATAGAAGTCTATATGGAAAAAGTAAGATAATATTTTAAAAATGAAATACCCCAAGACATTGTAATAAATGGTGTTCAAAAATTTAGCTAAAATGTCAATTTTAGATTGTAAATGTTAAATTATCTACTAATTTATACTGATCTTAAAATTACATATGATTAGAGTGTAAGGTTGTGGGATACCATATCTGCCAAAACTAAAGGTGGAATCTAAAAAAAGGAGTTGAATAAGATTTTAATAATCAATACACAAGACACTAATTTTATTAAAATTTCTTCACATTACTTTGATTAACAAGCGGAATCTGAATTTTTCAAAAAAGTACTATGTAACCCTGATAGAAATGATTATGAAAAGTACTTCTCTATTATTAATTATTAGCTACACCGTTGAAGATTTTGAATTGTTCCAAGTTTTCTTTAAATCTATCAACCAATCTCTTCATAAAATTAAATATTATAATAACATATCCAGATTTATACTAAGTGATCATAATCTTGAGGGAAAAGCAGCTATTTGGACTATTTTTGCAAAAGTTAAAGATCAACAATTATTAGAATAAATCTGCAATTTCATAATTAACTTATATACTCAATTCAACTAAATTCTTACTTTATCTTCTGATGAAATTTATTAAGAAATGATGGATAAATGTTTAGATTTGATATAATAACAATGTCCAAGTTTAACTAATAGATCAATTACTCTATTATTATAATTATTTAACTATTTTTAGAGTGGTCCTCCTTCTAAAAAATCTAGTAAACCAATTAGTTATACTCAATTTAAAATTATACTGATTTAACCTAATAATTAAATAAAAAATTTAGAATTCAAAGAGGGAGATACTACTACTATTAATTAATGGAAATAAAAATTAGCTGAAGACTTATAAGTAGCTTATTTATAGTTAGATATTACTTTTGAAAATCGTCAAATTGAATAATAATTTGATATTGTAGAAACTTATGTTAGTTAAGCCTTTTATTAATTAGCTACTATAAAAGTAAGGGTTAATAATAAGAATCATCCTAAGAATTATCTCTCTTAAGAATAAAGGACATTTGAAATACTATTTAAATTACTTGATAAATAAGAAAGTACGGAATTCTTGAGTTAAGTTTGGGATTTGATTAATAGGTTGCCAATTAATATTATAAAAAAAAGGTAAGTTGAAACTTGTAAAGATTGGAAACAATATTTAGACCATTAATTTTTTGATATGTTTTATGTATTATAAATCATATAAGCATTATTAGAAAGTGAAGAATGGTGTTAATAATTTAATAATTGTGATGGCGTTGATTTAGTTACTTCAAGATTTTTAGGATAGTAATTACAATTTTAATTACGTCCACTTGAAATTAAATGTTGTTTAACTTATATTGAAATATTAAGTCATCCAAGAATTTAAATTAAAGATCTTAACATTGTTAAAAAAATAAAGTCAAAAATTATTGAAATAATTCAACAATTATGTCTTTATGTTAAAACTAAAAAAAAGGTAGAATCTGGATAAAGAAAATCAACTTAATAAAAAGAAATGAATGAAATAGAATCTCGTCTATTAAAAAAATGTTTTTAGTATTTAGATGAAGATGGATGCAGATAATACATCAATAATAACCCAGAATTAAGCTAATAACTTTATTCTTTCTTTGTTGAACATGAAAATTAAGAACTAAAAAAAGAATATAGTTTATAATTGTTAAGTTTGAAAAATACTCTAGAAAGCAAATTATTAATTAAAATTGTTTTAGAAGAAGTTTTAAAGAATGTACTATTTAATAACAAGTAAAAATGTGATCAATTCTTTGAATTTTGTTGTATTTTATTATAACAAGAACAAAATTTAAATATAAAACAATTAAATTTTGAAGAATTATTAATGTACATTAGATAAAACTTATAATAATTACCATTTAATGAAAATACTGCAAAAGATTAAGATCAAATATTGATTGGATTATTAAAATTATTAAATTCATTATTAGATAAGATATATTAATTATCGAATTAATAAGGATTATTTGAATAAATACTAAGTTATTTATTTGAAAATGAAGTAGAAACAAGATGTAAATGTAAATCACAGTAATCTCGAACAGCTGGGTTCAATTGTTTTTTTGCTTTATTAAAATCTCCTTAAAATATGTAAAAATTTTTAGATATAGTATCTCCATTACATTATACACATACATGGAGATCAAAAAACTTTAATGATTGGAATATTTAAAGTAAATTTCATGAGAAATCATCGACTGGATATGTAGGATTATATAATTTGGGATGTATTTGTTACATGAATTCTTTACTCTAATAATTGTATATGGTACCTGCTTTTAGAGATAAATTATTATAAATTTAAGATAAAAGTACATGCGCATTAGAAGAGAATCTATTACATTAATTGAAATGTTTATTTTTGGCACTTAAACATTCCTAAAAACAATATCATAATCCTAAGAAGTTTTGTCATGCATTTAAAGATTTTGATGGAAATCCAACAAACATTTTTGAATAAATGGATGTTGATGAATTCTGTAATTTATTAATGGATAGAATTGAATTAAATATTAAATCAACTTCAGATGAAGATTTAGTTAAAAAAAACTTTGGAGGAGTTATAACAAATGAAATTATTGGAAAGACATGTCCACATTATTCAGAAAGAGAAGAACCTTTCTTTGCTATTTCATTACCTGTAGCTAATAAAAGGAATTTAGAAGAATGCCTTTAAACTTTGGTTTAAGGAGATTTATTGGAAGGAGAAAATGCTTACAGTTGTGAATAATGTAATAAAAAGGTGAGCGCTTTGAAAAGGACATGTATAAAAAAATTACCTGACCATTTAATTTTAGTCTTGAAAAGATTCAACTTCGATTTTGATTAAATGGCAAAAGTAAAAATAAATGAAAGAATAGACTTTCCTTTTGAATTAGATCTTTTACCTTATTCATAATAGGGATTAAGATAATAAGAAAATAGATCAAATCCTAAAAATGAATAAGATAATCCATCGGACTATTATCAATATAGATTAACAGGAGTTGTAATTCATATTGGTTCAGCTGATTGTGGTCATTATTATTCATTCATTTAAGATAGATAAGATTTCAATAAATGGTATGAATTTAATGATATCAATGTATCACCTGCAGATATTAAGGATGTAAAAAACGATGGTTTTGGAGGTACTGATAGAATGTTAAAATCTAAATATCCTAATTAATTTAAAGATAAATCAAAAAGTGCTTATATGCTATTTTATGAAAGAGTTAAACCATTAAATAACAAAGAAGAGTTGATGGATATTGAATTTGATTAGAAAACTGTATAATTTTTAGATGAGATAAAGGATGAAAATAGAAAGTTTTAGATTTAGAGATTCATATTCAGTCCTGAATATTTCACTTTTATTTAGAATTTAATAAAATTTGAATTGTAATCAAATAAAGTTTCAGAACAAATTGTGAAAACTCTTGTTTTCTTTTTTTTAACATGTGCAGTTAGAGAAAATGATAAAACTTTCATTTCCAACAATATATTAGATATATAAGAGCTTTTGAGAAGAGCCCCTAATACTTGTGAATGGTTATTATAATGTTTTAATCAATATTATTACATTAGAGAATACTAATTTGATTGTTCTAAAAAGATGGTTAGAAAATTTGTAATTTCTTTAATAGTGACAGCAATAGAGACAGTTCAAAAATAGGAAGGATATAAAGTATTGAATGAATATTGTGATGATAAACCTAAATCTTTGGTGGCTTCTTTAATAAATGCTTGGATTAGAATGATTCCAGATTTAAAAAAGAGTCTTAAAAATTCAATTGAATATTATGACTTGTTTTATCGATTTGCAAAACTAAGCTAGTATAATTCATAATATTTGATATCCAAAAAAATAGTGGGTAAATTTATAGATCTGTTTATTGATGCATTATAAATTAATGTAAGTAAATTATAAATTCCAAATAAAGAATTTGTAAGAAAATCAGATGATTTAAAGATAATTAAATTTACAGATGATCTGAATAGTTATTTAGGATATTAAAACATTTAAAATGTAGATGTAGCATCTAATTATTATGATGAACTTCTTGAAAAGAAATTTGAAAAGTCTATGAATTCCGGACCATCTACTAGTAGAGTTTATATGTGGAGACTTATAGCCTTTTTGCTTAAGACAGAAGGAAAGAATGCTTTGAGCATGGAAGAATAATAACTCTTATAATTTGATACTCCCCCTTTTATAATGACAATTTTGGAAGAAGGTGATAACAAATTGGCAATTAGGATGATATCTGACATTCTCTCAGTTCTATCCCAGGATAATTAAAAATAAACTGATTCAATTCTTTCAGCAATTATTAGATAAATAACAGATAAAGAATATAAAGAATATAGAAAATATTTGGTGGTTTTGAAACGATTATTCAATTTAAAGGATTCGCTATAATTAATGAGAGTAATATATATTGATTTATATTAGATTCATTAAGGGATGACAAGATTATTGGAAGTGATGTAAAAGCAATCTCAATATTTTTTCGAAACAGATATATGTTAATAATATATTTTGAGAGTATTGATATATAATAGATTTTTAGATGGTATTTAAAAATTAAGCAGTGTATTAATGGATGGTTAAAAATTAAAGAGTGTGGTCATGGATTATAGATATCAATAATACATAGACACAACCAAATGATAAATTGATTTCAAATAATTCTAATTCATAAAAATGTAATCACAGATTACACAACATTTATTTACCTATGACATCTTAAGCTTATGGCAAATTGTTAAATTGGAAGAAATAACAATTCTTGAATTTAGCCAAAGAACCATTTAAATAAAATGATGAGTTTGATTCTGATGATGATTTAACAGAGAAAATTGTTAAAGTTGATGATAAAATAGATTATTAGTAATCAATTATATTTTTATTTTAAGTGATTCAAATTAATGGATTACTGCGACTGTTAGTAAAGTAATGGGTGATTATATTCATCTCACTTTCAGCGGAAAAATGGCCCCTCTAGACATAGATATAGAATTAGATAATGAAAGACTAGCTCAATTTAATACACTATCTTCCAACAACAAAATACCAGGTATTAATTATATTTGATTTTCATTAGGATACCATAACAATTCTTAAGAGATTACAATAGAACATTAATCAGACCATGATAACGATACTGAAGAGGGTAATAATAATTCAATTAATTAAACTGATTCAGATGAAGAATGAAATTAAGAATCAATAAAGTATTACAATAAACAGTTAATATATTTATTAAATACATATACAAATAATTTAGAATGTCTAAATCTTGGCAAATGCATCAAAGTTTATAAGAAAGCTTATGTTCATAGTTAAACAAAGATGAAATCCTCGAGGAATTTTTACAAGTTTGTAATCACATAGCTAATGAAGATTAAAATAGTATCAAAAGTTTGAATTCAAAATTATAAACAATCAAAAAACACTATGCTTAACAAAAATGTCGTATTGATCATCAATTTAAATACATTTAAACGTTATTGGAATAAAAAAGAAAAGATCTAATCACTTAATTAAATAATCATGAATTAGAATTAGATACAACATTCAAAAATCTAAGGGATTAAGTAACATAAATCTAATCAGTTGTCTTTAATATCTAAAATGACATACTTACTAATAGATAAGAAATTCTATCAGAAGTAGATGAAGAAACTTTTTAGAATATCCTTACTTAATTTGATCAATAAATATAAATGGCTTAAAATTATAAAAAAGAACTATTATCAACAAGAATAACATTAATTATAATAGAAGAGTGGACAGCAAATCATTAAGATGTGATAAAACATCTATTAAATTAATCAATTACAATAAAAGATTACTAAAAATAAATAGAGACTCATCATTCAGAAATGAGTGCTTCTACTTGTAGCGATAAGATGTATTCATCAAATAGATCAAGTTAAGAACTACCTATTAAATAAACTCCTTTAATAATTAGTTTTGATTAAAAATATTATCTGTAAACAAAGTAAACTGACATAACAAAATCTGAATCAGATATTCATGATAGTTGTGAGTCAGATTTTCTAGAAGAATGGGCAAAATAATGATTCCATACTGATTTATTTAATTTTTGATTGTAATATATTAATAAATTACTAATTTTAATTTAAAATGTTTATTTTTATTACTTTACATCATTTTCACGATATTTTAAAGGAATTAATTTATGGTTAGAAAATTTAACTCCAAAGATCTAAAGAATCATTAAAACAAAATATACTTAAGAAAGTTTTTAGATTTCCAACTAAAAGCATCATTTTATTTGATGTATAGAATTTAACTTATAATTTTAGCCTCATATTTAAATATTTCTTATGAAATTCTTAATTCTCCTTTCTTTACCAAAATTTGTGGTATTAAATTTGCTTTGTCTTATTATCTTTAAGTAGCAATAATCAGATTCCTAATCAGGAAGTATTTGCCTTCAGTTCAACTACTTTTTTAGACAAGATTTTTTTCTTTATGAATTTTCAAGTAGCAATGAATCGCAAATTTATATCTAATTAATAGTAATATATTTTCTCAAATTTCTTCATCTTTAAAATTTTCAAATATAATTTAAAATAATTAAGTTGTTTTATTATAAATTAGATTAGTAAGATAAATAGTGTCATAACTAAATTTATTCCTATATAATATTACACCAAAATTTAAACTTCTAAAGTTTTTTATTTTATTCAACTTCTACCAAATTTATTTGTAGAAAAAAAAATCCTCTTTATTTTAATTAAAATATTAAAAAGAATTATGCTTTCTATTTTTATAAAATATATTTAATCTCTAAAAGTATTAACCTTAATCTATTTTTTAATTATATCTTTAAGACTTTTCATTGTTTAGCTATTTTATATTTACATTTATATTTATACTTGATTTTGATATTTTTAACGAAATTTTATTTAGTATATAACTGCTTTGTATCTCTAAAACTTGGGTTTCAAAATGAAAAGATATGATTCATGTAAACAATATTTATTTAACTATAAAAATATGAATTCTTTGGATTAGATTCATATGTTCATTCAATTCAAGAAACTGTTATTTTTTAATGTTTTTCGAAGTAAAATATATAGGTTTGCAAATAAAAAATATTTAAATCTAATTAGTCAAATAAATGATCCATTTTTAAAATTATATTTAATAACTGCTCTTAATATAAATTATTGCTAATCATAGATCATTAATAGTTCTGTTATTTATTCTTCTTGTTATTACACCTAAATTCTCATAATTTAATATGATTTTAATAAATATTTAAATAAAATAAAACAAGGAATGCCAAATCACTTATTCAGAACACATCCAAGAACATATGGAAAAGATTCTAGAGGTAATTCACTTCTTAAACCTTTTAGAATGCAGAGTTTGTGGTGCTAGATAAGGTTTGATTAGAAAATATGGTATGAATGTCTGCAGAAGATGCTTTAGAGAAAATTATGAATTGATTGGATTTCACAAGGTAAATTGTTTGTCTTAACTCAGTACAATTGATCAGATTTTTGATATATTAATAAAACAATACGTACATTTATTTACTATCTAACTATTCTTTATTAATTTCTGATAAAGCAATCCATATCTTTTGATATGATAAAATTTCTTATTAAGAAGTATAAAAATACTTTGCTATAAAATTATCATTCAATTTGAATACCTATTAAGATCATTTAATAGATATTTGAGATCCTCTAATAATATTTTAATGAAAATTCTTGATTTATTGTATTATTCTAATGGATAATAACGATCAATATATTTGATTATATAATATTAATATTTTAATATGTCTATTATTATCATTTTTAGACCAATTATCTAAAACTCTTCTAAAAATTGTTTAAATTTATAGAGCACAAATCATTTTATAAAAAATGAATTCTAGCTGTTTAACAAATTAGAACCAGGAAAAAAGCAAAAACTTTTAACTTAATAAAATTGAAAGTTAGTTAATAAAATCAAATATATACAATATTTAAAATTAGTTATGAAGCTTGAGTTATTTATCTCACTTATTAAATATTAAAGATATTATGAAAAAATATGTTGTATTTAATATATGTATTGTTAAAAAATTATTAATTATTAAAGTTTACTAGATTGTCCTAATTCATCCTTGCTTATCCGAAAAGTTACTTATTAAATAATAAGGAAATAATATGGTTTAGAATAACAGATTTTTTACAACATATTGATCGCTCTCTTTGGTTAGGGTTCTTCGTATTTTTTTTTAATTATAGTTTACATTATGCAAGACTTAAATTTCAGCCATCTCTCTATTTTTATTATTATCGGAATTAATAAGTCTGGTTGCTTTCAGATTCATATTAGTATAATGTATATGTTAAAACAACATAAATTTCACTTTGAATATAACATTTGATAAAATTTGTATATTTTTAAATAAATGATAAGAATTTGATATTTTTACTAAACTTTAAAGCTATGGAAATTTCTAATTAAGTAATATCAAAGGTATATGAAAATTGCATTAAGAGGATACCTTAAGAATCGTTTTAACTTTTAAATTAAGTGTTAATGTTCGACTGATTTTTTGTTTAGATAAAGAATGCAAGTATTTGACAATTAATCAATATAATATTTGTAACTTAACGGAAATTTTGTGGAGTATGAGATTGATACATGATAAAATTTTCGATGTTATGGAAATTGATACTTATTTAGAGATAAATATTAATAGATTTTACTGATAGTCCAATTTATAGTTCATATCCATTTCTAAATAACAATTTATATATTTTTAAAATGGTATTATAACGCAATATTACGAAATATTAAGTTTTTATATTCAACTAAATGCAGAGTTAAAATCGATTTTGATAATTTTTTACTATATCTTAGATGTAGTTAACATTATGAAAAATAGAAACCATAAATTGTAATTAATGTATTATAAATAATAAAATTGATTTAATCGATTCAGTTTTTTTTTATGTCTCTGACTAAAAATTTATTTAAAAAAGACTTTATTATTTCTCTTAGTAGGAAAAAAACAATTAATCTATGTTAATTGATTAGAAAACCTAAAGAATTCATGGGAAAATTATTTAAAAAATCTTTTTTAAACATTAAATTTACAGAATTTTTTATGAATTTCGATGATGCTTCCATATATTTACATTAACCTTAGAGAGTTAAGACCAGATAATAAATGAAAGGAATTACTCATTCCATTTAAAAGTCTAAGAGAAAATACTGTCATATTTCTCAAGAGAAAAAAAAATTATTAATATCTCTTGTCCTTGAAAAAAAGCTTAGAATCAAAGATGTAAAATTTGATATTATATTTTTTCATAGGCTGCTGTTATTTGTAATTTAAATTATTCCACTGCAAAAACTATACTTTATACTTTGAGACATTAACCACCCAAGTAAGCAGGATTCAAATTATATTCAGTTAAATGTAAACCAAAATTAACAATGAAAACCTTGATCAAGGGAACATTGATTAAAGAGTATGATTTTTATTAATGTTTGAATTAAAGCTGAGAGGAACTTTCAATATTATTTCATTTTATTATAAGTATATATATATACTTGTTATATAATTAGAACTATTCTAAGCTTAGAATAGTAGCATTTTTTTTAGCTTAATGATGCTATACTTTAATAAAATCTGATTAATAATCACACACGAAATTTACATGAAAGAAATGAATATTACCAAATAATTTTACCTGTTTTCTGGACATTTCTTTTCTGTTTAACTTAATCAATTCTAATTTTATTTGTGCTAAAAATAAGCTAAAAAATATATTTAATTATAATAAGTCGGTTTTCAATGGACAAAATTACCTAATTACTAGTGAAAATGATTAGAATGAATATATAAGTAGAGATTTTAATTATGAAAAAGATTTTTATAGTATTTACACGAAATAAATTTTAGAAAAAGAATTGAATAATATTTTACATCTTTTTTAACAATCAGAAATATTCAAATTATTAAATATTCATTGATAATTAGATTATAAAATATTAAATATTTTTAATGAGTGCATAACCATAACAATAAATAATATTTGGTGCTTGTAAGGTGCAGGATGGATTGTATATAGGTGATGAATTTGCAGCAAAAGTAATTTATTATAATATAATGCTCAAGGACATAGAATTTATTAATGCAAATAAAATTGGCTACATTGTTAATTGTTCTTCTGATTCTATTGAAAATCTATTAGAAAATCTTGGCATTATGTATTTCTCATTTTAATGGCCAGAAGATTAACCAGAAGTAAAAAGTTTTGTATTTTAATCAAGATAGTTGTATCAAAAGACTTTGTAAATAATGTTAATGACTTTATAGAAGAAAGTGTTACTTTAGGTTAAAGTTGTTTGATAACATCTTTACATGGTTAAAGCAGAGCTTGCTCTTTGGTTACAATTTATTTAATGAATAAGTATGATAGTTAAATATAAACTTAAGATTCAAATGGTCCCTATATAAGACTCTAGAATATTTGAACTCAAGAAGAAGTGATTTAGAAATTAAAACATCATTTTTCGCTGTTCTAAATTAAATCGAGTAATTACTTAATCCAGAAACTCTTACAAAAAAATGGGAAATGTTTAATTTATCATCTATAATATTTTAGATAACCCTAAACAAATCCAGATGAAATTCTTATTACAAATACATTTTTTAATGCTCAATCATAATAAATAGACTAAATTTATATTTAACCAATCGAGTTCTAAAAAATGAACAACAAGGCTTATATTTCTTTAATTGGTTGGTCTGAATAAAATGTTTAATCTAAGCATAACCCTCTTAATTAATTTAAATCAATACTTAAAGTATTAATATTCAAATAATTAGGGATCAAATGCACTTTTTACGAAAGATAGTGGAAATAGAAAATTTACACTTAAATCATTCTCAGTAAATAAAGAAAATATTCCTGAAAGTGTACCATAAAGAAAAAATACACCTTCATAAAGGTCTACATAAAGAAGCACGAGCAATCCAAAATAAGTATAATAACCTATAGTTACTACATAATTCATAAATTAAACTAATATGTCTATTACAAATCTACAGAATTAAATGGTCAATTAAAATTAAAAGATTCTTACAAAAACTATCCAAACAATTCCTCCTTCAGGATAAAATTCAAAAAAATCATTAATTATTTAAAAAGAAAATAATTATCAAAAAAAAAATAGTGGCAACCAAGTAGTCTATCCAATAAAGATTCTAAGACCTAAGATGCCTAATTTTGATAACATTTGATATATTTTTTTATTTGTTTGTTCTTTATTATTATTTATACTAGTCAGAATATATGATATAAATTTTGGATTTTCAAAATCAATATTTTAAATCAAAATATTAATTAATCTTAAATGAAGTAAATAGAAAATAATTGATATTAATAGTAAAAAGTTTTCACTTTGAATATTCATAAAGCGGTAATAAGTCAGATAGAATACGATGATTAGATTTTTTTTAATGTATTTTAATTGAAATACCCCATATTTAAATTAAACTATAATTTCTACAAAATATATATCAAAATTGGATTTTTTTTAAATCTTATATTCTTTTATTTCAGTACTTTTTTAAAGCTCTTTGGAAACCTTTTAAAAATCTAAATTGATGTTAAATTAGTTTTTTTCATTGACAAAGCAATTAATTATTTGATGATAACAACAACAGTTGAAAAAGATGACCCTTATGATTTACATAATCTTGTAACAAGAAATAAATCCTTATTTTTAAGGCTAATACAAATAAATAGAATTTTATGAAAATGATTTTACAGTTTTTGATTGACAATGAATGATAGATGAAAAACGAAATTTTTTTGTAGACTTTTTGTAAAATAAATTTGATGCAAACTTAAAAAAGTTTTGACTATGACTTGAACAGATAGATATCCAGCCATTTTTAAAAATTTATAATATATTTACAATTTTTATTAAAAATATAGATTCTTATTTAGACATGAGAACTTATGGAACATCCATACATATAAATTCATAAATTGGCAAAGATGTTGATTTAATAATATAAAAACAAAAATTATTGTATTTATTACAAACCTTTTTTAATTTATTTTAATATTTTATAAAATGCTATGCTGTTCGAGAGCAAAAAAATAAAAAACAATTCAATAGTAAAATGCTATATAAATGCAAAGTAATTTAAATTAGCAAGTATTTATGGTAATTATTCTAGGAAGAATTTCTTGATATAAATGATGAAGCATGTACATTTCACACTACAATATAAATTCAGCAAGTTAATACAATGTAGACATATAAAATTACATTAGATCATTAAACTATAAGGTATTGCTTTGATTAATTATATATAGTAGATCTAATAGTCGGGGAAACAATGATCATGTTGCGTAATTGATCTTAGTTTAATCAATTAGAAAAACACCATTTTATACTTTTAAGAAAAGTGGAACTCATTATTTGACTAAATACCTATCCACAAAATAAGGATATACACTGCTTGTAACTGCTCTTTAAAACTGATCTCTAACTTAAATTTCCTTTGTTTTGATTTTCATAAATGTGTAATATAAACTATTTTTCTCAATAAATATATTCTAATACTTTTATTTTTTAGATACATTTTATTCATAATTGTTTCTAATAAAGTTCAAAATTAATAAATTAGATTTCTTACTATCCAAAAACATAACTGTATTAAATTAGATAAAGTTAGTATAATAATTTATAGTTATCATTCGAAACATAAAAGTTCATATTAATGTAAATTATACTTAATTTAACAATTTAAAAATGAATTTTAAGGGTTTTCCAAAAATATCTATTACTGAAATAAGTTTTCCATATTAAAAATGAAATATGAGTTTGTTAAATTATTAAATAAAATATAAAAAATTCAAAATATTTTATTTTTTACTTTTAGAAAACCATTCAAAATAAATATTACTGTAATTTCCAATTTTTATATTCATTTACATAATAATTTTCAAAACATTAAACTAATTTTAAATGAAATTTAATACTTATGATAATTTTATGGTATGCAACTGTATTTTGGAATATTTTTATATTATTTAATCTAATAATATATCTTCAATCAAAATAAATGTTTACAATTCAGAAACTTACATTTATAAAAATAATAAATATTAAACAAATAAGAATGATTTTTTCCTATCATTATACTTTAATACTTTCAATAAGTGCTGTCATTTATAAAATAGATTAATTAACATCAATGACAAGAATAATGGCTAATTGGAATAATTAAAATTTATTAATAGGAAGCTATTCAAAATATAATCCATTTAATAATTTTTAAGATGATGTTTCTGTAATTGGATATAACTCTTAATTAATATATGCAGGTTTTGATTTGGATGATTAGAATGTAAGATTTCTGCATTTTGTTGAATTTAATGAACAAAATAAATAAATAAAGCATATCATTAAGATTATAACATAGTCAATTAATATTCAAGAAGATTTTCTAATCGACTATAAGAATTATGAAGGTATTTGGATTTCTTAATATATGTATTTTGATTAGTCAAAATTGATAATAGGTATCAAATATAAAAATGGATTCCAAGAGAAATTAATCTCTACAAATTAATTTGTGGACAATAAGTTTCTTTTGCTTCTTGGAGGCGGCTTGAAGGTACATTATAATTGTAGAGTAGATCTTTGATTCATTATTGAATTAAACACTTTAATTAAGCAGCTTTTAAGGAATCTTAAAGTTTTTTGTAGATGAAGATTTTTCAATTTTAGATGATATAAATTTTTTAGAGTAATGTGTCCCATTAATAAATAATTTAATATCAAATTATTTTTCTTATAAAGCTGGATCATATGTAGAATTTTAGATTGAAAAAGAATATATAAACTCTTACTTTTTATAATTTTGGATGAAAATCTAATCAAAAGAATCATCAAATTATATTTTAAGATTATCAATCAATAATTCTCCAAATTTTATAGGATAAGTAGGAAGTAATAGTGTTATTCTTAATTATGAATACTTATTATAAGGATGGATGTATTATTTTGAATATTATTCATTTGATTTTCCATTTATAGATTAATCTATTTAAGATTCATAAAAATCATTCCTACAAGATACGATTTCAATAGAATTCATATCAAATTGGCATTTGATATAAGTTAAGTATTTTGAAAAATAACTAATGATTTAATTATAGAGTTTTATTTTAGATGAGAGAAAATTAAAGGTTTTTGAAAATGTAAATCAATATACAAATACTAAAATGATTATATATTTTGGAGGTAATCAATATTAGAAAAGTGAAAATAGTGGAGATATTGGTTCAGTCATCTTTTAAAATTGTTTAAATAAAAATGATAAGACTGAATATTGTCATTTTTCTTGTAAAACTTGTTTTGGACCATTAAAAACTTAATGTTTAAGTTGCTTTGATAATTAAAATAGAATATTTGATCCTGTAATTAAAAGTTGTAGTTGTAAATTATGGCATTATGATAATTAGAAAGATCATTCTTGTATAGGAAACTAATAAAATTAATATTTGGAAACAATTGAATATTTAAATAGTGATCCAAGATATGATGAAATTTAGAATATAAGGGCATGTGCTTTTGGCTATTTTAGATATAAAGATGAATGTATATAATGGTATAAATCAAATTCTATTCTAGTCCTTCAGCCTCATAAAAAGGTTCTCTTTAATGCCCAGAATGCATAATGAACCCTGAAACTTGGGTATATAATGGAAAATGTGGAGAATTATATGTATTGCCTTAAAATATTGAGAATGGGGTATTTAACAGAGTTGCTGGTTATTCAACTTATTATCAAACTTTATATATTTTAATTGATAATGAGCTCGGTTCATGTGGAAGTTGTGATTTATGTACAGAAGATGAAAGTCCTTAATCAAGTTTACGTTGTTTTTTATATCCTTTTACACATTTAGATTAAATTTTATATATAAAATGTTTCTTTGGATATGATAGTGAAACTTATAAATGTATACATAGAAGAAAATAATCTTCATAAGAAGAATGTGAATAATATTGCGAATCATGTGATTATGACGGTTTTTGTAATTATTGTATAAGTCCAACTAAATACTTTTTATCGAGAGAAAATAAATGTAGAGAATGCACAATAAAAAATTGCAAATATTGTTTCTAATATAATAGATTTGATTATAGTTAAGTTTCAATAATTTCTAATGTAGTAGGAATAATGTTATCTTAAAATGAAGAAGATTATATATTAGCATGTTCTCTATGTAATTAAGGTTATGTATTCAATTTTTAGATAAATGAATGTGTTTAAAAACAAATAGCTCTCCCTTGTATTTCAGGGTTCATAAGTGAGAATTTGTAATTTGTTTGTACTAACTACCAAGGAGATTTAAATCAATAGGATAACCATATGGTTGCATAATTTCATGATTGCTCAAAATATTTTAGCAACTGTAAATCATGTATATAGGATAGCTTTAAAATGATGTATTGTATCACTTGTTTTGATGGATATTATCTATAATTTCAAAATGGTCTTTGTATTTCATGTTCTTCATTATTTCCAAATTCAAAAACCTGCTCAATTGAAACTTCTTCATTAGATTCATGGAAATATGAATTAATTAGTTTTTATTTAAATTTTATACCTAATAGTACACCTATTTAATTACTCGGATTATATTATATGTCCCTTTACTTTTTAGATGAATGTTAAGAAGGTTATACATAATATTATAAAAAATGTGTTCTTAATGTTGAGAATAATTGTATTATTTGGAATTCTGATGATGAAGAATGTTAGAAGTGTTAAAATTTATATGAAGAATTTGACACTTAATCATATTTTGATGATAAATGTTAAACATGTCCTTATCCATGTCTTATTTGTGTTCCGATGTCAGATTTTGATATTAATCAAGTAAATCCTTATTTTATTGTTGATCAAAATACTCAAGCCTAAACTCATAGATGTTTGGTAAATCAAAGATAAGATTCTGCTTTTATTCATTAATAATCAGGATAGATGTTTGCAAAGAATTCATATAATCAAAAATATTTTATAAAAATACAAAAACCTACTTTTCCCAATGAATCTATTTCAAATTAATAAAATTACATTGATTTTGAATATTTAAAAAGAAGAAAACCAACCACTTATGTTGATAAATATAATGCTTTTAGAGATTAAGATCCTATCAATTTAAGGTCATCCCTTTTTTTTATGTCAAATTCCACTGTTCTCTATGATGGATTCAATGATACTTATCATGATAAATAAATTTCAATCACAAATTAAACCACTGTAAATCTTCAAAATATTAGATTTTTTTCAAAATTTAATTAAATTCTTATCTAATCTTAATATGGTGTTTAAATATACGTCCATAATATCACTTTATCTAATTTAATACAAGAAAGTCCTATATTAAAATTAACTAATTTTACATACTTGTTTATTTCCAATTTAGTAGTTAATGAAGTTACATTAATAAATACTCCTTTACTAATCTTAAATAAAATCTATGATTAAACTTAATTGTGTTAAATAGTAATTGAAGAGATATCATTTAATAATTGCT
>JPFM01000029.1:118045-211103 GCA_000733375.1 Paramecium sexaurelia
TTTTTTAAAATAGTTCATTTATTTAACTTTCATCAAAATTAAAATAAATTCAGTTATTTTAACTCAATAAAATAATTTTAAAAAATTGCTAATTTATAGATTTTGAATTTATTAAATTAGATGGCTCGATGATTTTTATTGATTCCTTTCTTCTATTTAATTTAGCAATAATTAATTCTAATTTTATGAATAGCTAATTTTTATCTCTTTAAAATTCAAACTATAATTAAATTGATGGAATTGTTGTACAAAATTGTTAAATCATATAAACAATACTAATTTCACTAAATCGTAATAGTTAAATGTAAAATATTAATTTTGTTCAGATAAATTTAGATTACTCTATATTCTTATAATATTCTTAATTATTAAATTTCTAAAGTATACATAAAATTTATGGATTGGTTATGGAAAATATTTTTATTTAAGGTAAGAATCCAATCAAAATTTTTTAGGATTTATAAGAAAATTCTATAATTGAATTAAATAATATTAAATTAAGTTAAATTTAGAGTAATTATTAAAATTAAGAGGAAAAACAACCAAATTGTTTATTTGATTTTTAAAGCAATTAAATAAATATAAAATTATTAACAAATGATAAAATAAATCATTATTGGGTTTTTTGTATTGAACTATCAAATGTAATCCTTATTGAAGATATTCATATTATAAATTAATAGTATATATAATATGATCCCATTAATAATTACTCAGATTTACATCTAAATCTTTTAAACTCAGGATTTGTTTATCTAAAAAAAGTATAAACAGCCACCTTTTATAATATTTTTATAAAATCATAAAACTTAATAGATTCATCTATAATTTACATAAACACAAAAATTGAATAGTAATTAAAAAATTAATAAATAATGTTTTCAAATATTGTTTTTGAAAATAATTTATTAATAAAAATCTCAAGTTTTGCAATTACATCAATTATCTATTTAGAATCTGAAGATAGATGCAATATAACAATATCCAATGTAACTTTTAATTAAAATTAAGTTATACATTAAATTTTCGATTCCTTTACAATAACATCAAGTCTTATTTGTATTTTAACTTAAACTTTTACTTATTTAAAAAACATTAAATTTATGTTAAATGAAATTTTATTTTCAAGTTTTCCTGCTTTATATATTAAATCAGAACAAATTGAAATTGAATAAATTTATGCATAAGGTGTGCATGAATTAGATTTAATAAGTTATCCATCATATATTAGTATAATAGGGAATGGAGGTTTCTTTTATTTGATTGGTTCTCAGATTAGAATAATTGATTCTAAATTTGAGAATTCATGTCTTCAAGAAGCTGAATATTTATATATACTTCTTCAAGATTAAGGAAATTTATTGATTAATAATATCTTAATAAATAATATCATAGTTTCATCAAAGGAGAATTCAAATTCTAATAAAGCAGCATTTGTAATTGATGCATCAAATTCAAAAATGAATTGTTAAATGTAAAATATTTAAGTATCAAATATTTTAACTCAATATTAATCTGGTTTCCTTAAAATACTTCCCTCTAAAATCAAAAATTTATTGAAATTAAATAATTTTAGTGTAACTAATGTTTTATCAAAATAAATCAGCTTTTTAGACTTAGCTTGTACTGATTAGGATAATAATTTAGTAGAAATTATTGATTTCTAAATGAATTTATTAAAAGATTTTTTTGAGAAACATAAATTGTTTATCGGAATAACTGAAAAGGGAACTGAATAGTCTGAAAATGATTCTTAGGGAATGATTTATATCACTAATAGGTATAAAATGTTTAATTATATAGCTCAATTAAATTTATGAGATTGAATTTTATTGGTTATGCTCCTGTAACTATTTTAAATCTTTAAGATAACTAGATAATTAAGATCAATTATTTAGTAATGGAATAAATGGAGATAAAAACAAAAAACTTAAATATCATAAAACATGAATATTTTGATAATTCAATTAAATTAGCAGATCTCTATCTTTGTTAATTGATAATCAAAAATTCATTTAGTTCAATAGATATTCATATAGAATCATTCTTTTAAATATATTACAACATACCAAAGAGATTAATTATAAAAGATATTCTCATATTAAATAATACATGTGTAACATGTCAATATGGATTAATTTTTATTAAATAATTTTAAGAATTTAATATTAAAAATTCAATATTCTACAACAATTATTGTGGTACAAAGACATGTATGCAATTAAATGAAATTGATCAAGCTGTTATTTAAAGATGTAAATTTATAAAAAATCTTGGATTTCAAGGAGGAGCCATAAACTTAAATGCTAATAAGGTTTAGATGTATAATATTTTGTTTTTATTTAATGAAGCTTATTATGGTGGAGCATTACATCAAACGTAATCATCCATAAAATAAGCAACATATATGTTAGAGTTATACTTTATTTAAAATACAGCAAAAATAGGAGGAGCAATTTATTTAGAAAATCACAGTTTCAGATAGGATGAATTAATAAAAATGTATTTTCTGGATAATAAAGGATAGATAAACATAGATAATGTTAAAGAAAATCCATCTCAACTAAGATTATCTATATTTAATAAAGAAATAGAGACTAAATCAAAATATAATATTGGAACACCTAATTTTGAGAAATATAAGATTTAAAATATCATTTATATACCTAGTGGATAATAAATAAATAATTACAATATTTAAAATTTAGAACAAAATACTTTTGTTATTTATAAATTAAATCCTAAATTATTCGCTATCAATAACATCGGAGAGAAATAAATAAATTTGTAGAAATTCTAATGCATTTTATAATTAATAAATTAAAAAGGAGAATTAATATCAAATGAAGATTACACAATACCATATAATATTGAGAGCCAATCATTTGATCTTTCATCCTTAATTATTAGTTTGGATCCCTATTATAATGAATAAGCAAGAATTACGTTTGACTGTGATTGTTTTAATGAAAACAAATATAAATTTTATTTCAATGTAAAATCATTTCCTTGCCAAATAGGTGAGTTTTATTATATGAGTTAATGTATGAAATGCGATGAATAAAAAGGATTTTACTCGGTTGAAAAAAAGGCTACTTTTTGCTAGAAAATAGATCCAAAAATTATTATGGCTAATACAGCTAGTGAGATTTAATTATAACCAGGATATTGGAGACCCAATTATAGAAATTAATATATCAATAAATGTTCTAAATAAAAAAGTATGTGCCTAGGGGGATGGGAACCAGGAGATAAATCTTGTAATATAGGTTATCTTGGAGCACTATGTGAAGAATGTGATATATATAATATCAAAGGAGATGGTTAATTTTATAAAAATAAAAATGATAAGTGTGCTTTTTGTAATGAATATGGATTATCTATATTAATCTCTCTTTCTTTTGGATTGCTGTACAAATTTATATTATATCAATAGAACTATAGGTTCAATGGTTTTAACAGTAAGCAGCGTGAACACTATCTTTTAAAGTTTTCTTAAGTTAAAACTCACATCAAAATATTATAAAATTCTATTTAATCACGGTTTAGGTATTGAATAAATATAATTTAGATTAATCGGCTGCATTAATTAAAACTGTTGTGAACTATTTTTAGATTTTAGTCAGAGTTAAATCTTTTTAACTAGAGCTTTTTTTTAATATAAATGATATACTTGCTCCATTAAGTAATCCTATCGGAACTACATCTTATTCGTATGAATGCTTTTTAAGTTAATAAACAGAAATGCAATTAATCTACATAAGTTTAATAATCAATATTTTAGCACCAATCTTTTTCTATTCATTATTTTTAACTGTTTACTTACTTTTAATTTATAAAAAAAAGTTAAAGTTAACACCAACCATCTATACAACTGCAATATTGTATTTATTTTTTTATGCTCAACCTAATATTATATTAGAGTTAGGTGAATTAATTACTTTAAGGAATATTTCTTAGATTTAATACATTAATCGTAATGTCTCTATCTTATACTTTACTAATACTCATATTTCTTGGGTTTTATTTTTTATAACACCAGTTTTATTAATAATTGGTATAATTATCCCCATTACATTATTCTTATTGTTATATAGTAAAAGAACTTAATTTAATTAAGAAAAAGTAAGAAAAATATGGGGTTATATATTTAATGATTATAAGGAATCTTCATTTTATTGGGAAATTTTTAGAGTTTCTGAAAGAGAAATCATCCTATTATCACTTATAATTTTCGAAGAATAAATTGAAATTAAAGCTATTTTAACATTCTTAATATTATATTTGTATCACATAATAGTTACAATAAAAAAACCTTTTAACATGGAGACTTTAAATAGATTTGAATAAAAATGTATTTCATTATCCAGTTTAATTTTTCTTATTTGTGGCATCAAATATCAAATTTAATAATAAAATTTAATTTAAATTGATTATATATTATAAACGCTATTACTTATTGTGTTTATTTATTTTTTTTGGATCTTATTAACCCAAACAATTTAAACATATTATCACAAATATAAAGATAGATTAGATGGTATAAGAAAACTCTTGTAAATGAAATACCCTAAAATAATATAAATGTTCCCTTTTTTAAAAAAATACCTTAAATTAAGGATAGATGTCAAAAATAAACTTAAAGATAGAGTTAAAACAATTAAAGACTCTTTATTAATGTCCAAAAGCTAAAATATTTTGAATAGTTATCATTAAAACTTAAACTCTTTTTCTGTCTAAAAAAGTATTTATCATGATGAATAAATTTCAAATTTCTTAAATTTATAAACTATATTAAAACATAATGAAAAAGAGTAATCACAATTTGTTAGTAAATTGGTTCCATTTAGTAGATGATATTAATTATATTTGTTATTAATTTTGTAAATTGATATTTAATATTCAATTTATTAGTTCCTTTTTTCTTTTAAGAAATTCAAATTCTATATATAACTTCTCTATATTGGTAATAATCTTTTATTGAATTTAACATTAATAATTAAAATATGTCATTATGAATTGAAATATTAAGATAACTTATTTTAATACTTGTATAATATCAAAATATATTTTTATCAAGTAAACTACTATCCCAATCTTAAAATTATTTAATATAGAATAATTTTATTCAATTAATATCGAAATGTCTTGATAAATAAAAATATTTAATTAAATAAAATGTTTAGAGCGTATAATTTTATCAAATCTATATAATATATATTTAAACTGAGAAGTCATGTTTTTTTTTATCAAACTTTTATCAATAACTACCCAAAAGTAATATTTTTTTGATGTTTTTTCTTTGGGGCATTAAAGATACTTCTTTGAGGTGCTTTTTTGGGACTGGGTTTAATTCTAGTTAAAGTAGTTGGTGAAATATTAGTGAGGGTAAATTGTGATAATGGTTTATTATCTAAGGGAAGTAATTTTATTTTTGGTTTTTTTCTTTTTTCATCTAATAATTTAATTGACGATACTGGAGAACACCTATTGGTACTATTATTGATAAAAGGAGACACATTATTGATAGTTGATCTTTGAAAATGTTCTAATTGATTTTGATTAAGATATTTAGGATGGGGAATTTTAATGTCTTTAATTTTACTTTAACCTAACTATTATTTATCTACTAAACTTTGAAGGGTTCTTGGATTATATTTCAAAATATTTTTGTATGCTTTTTTTGGATTGGTAGTAATTTATTGTTTAATATTTATAATGTTTTCATCATCTGTCTATTCATCTTCTTCCTCTTCTTCTTATTACAAAGTAGGAAGATTAACTAAATTTTCTGTTTATTGATCTTCATTTTTTTTATCATCTTCTTCAAACTTATTTAATCTTAATTTGATTATGAAATCGTCTTAAGAACCAGCTTGTTTAATTAATCTGACTTTGCCATCTTCTACTAATTCTAATCTAAATATTAATTGTGATTCAAATGGAGCAGTAATTGGTAAATAGAATGTTTTAAGTCTCTAAGAAAACGATTAAACCTTGGAATTTTTTTTATCAGTAAGCAGCTTGCGAGGAGATAAGGAATTGTACCTATGAAAAAAAATGGAAGATTTTGGAATAGGTTTAGAAGGTGTTTGGGCAGCTTCAATAGAATAAAGACTTGAAATATTAGGTATACTAGCCTAATGATTGTAAAATACAGTATTGTGATGTCTATTCTATCTTTTCTTTGGTTGATGTTCTTATTATTACATAATGTCTATTATAGTTTTCTTTTGAATTAGATGTCTTTTATTACTCATCTTCATTCGTTTTCTTTATTGCAATTTTTCGTTTTGCTCTTTAAGTTTAGTAATAATATGATGGTAGGGTTGAAATTATGGAAGTACTGTTGTAACATAAAGCATCTTTTTATTGTGTAAACCGCAGTCTGTACATTCACAAGATCGTTTTCTATTGAATGTAGGAGAGGAATTTATTGGAAATTGAGATGTTTAGTTTTTGAATGAACTTCCAGCTAATCGATTTCTCATATTTATTAATTATTATGGTAAAATAGTATTTTAAATTAAAATTGTATTAAAGTATCACAAAGCTTGTAAAATATACTAAATAATACTTGCTCTAATAATAAATTAAATCAAAAATCTTGAACACTTTGATTTTTTTTATATTTATTAACTTACTGAAAAAAAATTGAATAAAATCAATCATATTTGAATAAAATTAATAAGATTTTGAGTCATCAAACTTTAATACAAATTATATTTGATTTCTAACAAAGGAAGATAAGATTAATAGAAATCAGTGCAAATAATTTAAATGTTTTTATATAATTCTGTATAGTTCATAAAAGTTAGGATATTTAACAGTGTAAAGAAAAAGATCAAATTTATTGAGAAGGAAATGAGATGCTTTACTTAATTTTTTATGATTATTTTGCCATTATATTTATATTTATATTTTTGTAAGAGTCATTATCAATTTTTTTTTTCTGGTTGCAACCTTTACTTTAATTTATGGACTGATTAAAGGATTCTTTACTTTAGTTTTAATAGTTTAAAATAATTATATTATCCATTTTCCAAGGAATCCGAATTAATTTTCATATTGATTCAAAATTAATAATTTGAATAAAAAGAGGTAATGAAAGCATCAAATATTAGTTAGGGTTATAACTACTTTCAAAAATCTTGATTAAAAAAATAACACCTAATCTATATTAAAATTTAAAAATTAAAATTGAACTAAAGAAGATATAAATAAAAATTCCTTATTATTTATTATTTCATAATAAAAAGGTGTTTTTTAAAGAATTCAAATTTACTATAAAATTTTTGAGACCATTTAGATTGTAAAATTCTGTAAATTAAAGGATTTTAGTATGATTAACTAGTTTATTTATATTCTTAAAATTATTAATACTCTAATAACTTGTTGATTTCTTGAATTATTTGATACCTGTTCCAAATCATAAATCTAAACCTAGATCTTATTAAAATTCATTTATGTGATCTGTAAATTTCAATAATTTAAATAAACTTAGTTTTTTCTAATTTTGTAATCTATTTAGTAAAAGAATGCTAAGTTATAGGTTAATGAATAATTTCTTAATTTATTTTAGAATTATCATTAATGTTAAGATGGTTAAATATTTACAATACTAATAATTGAAGTATTGTTTGACTGAATTATACATATTAATAATAAATTAATATAAATTTCTTTTATAGCAAATATATTTCTCCGGGGAATTGAGAAGCAGAGATTAAATTTTAAAAATATTTATTTAAAATATGAGTTTGGCATTTGATGACTATGGCAGACCTTACATTATATTGAGAGAGTAAGGATAAAAGAAGAGAATGAAGGGATTGGAAGCATATAAAAGCAATATATTGGCAGCAAAAGCAATTGCTAATACTTTATCATCTTCTCTCGGTCCAAAAGGTATGGATAAGATGTTGGTATCACCTGATGGAGATGTGTCTGTCACAAATGATGGTGCAACAATAGTTGAAAAAATGGTAACAATAATTGAATAATAAGTTATTTAGGAAGTTCAACATCCAACAGCAAAATTATTGGTTGAATTGTCATAATCATAAGATGCAGAGATAGGAGATGGTACAACAGGAGTAGTTGTTTTAGCTGGGAAATTATTGGAATAAGCATTGACTTTATTAGATAAGGGAATCCATCCATTAAAAATAAGTGATGGATTTGACAGAGCATGTGATGTTGCTATAAGTAAAGTCATATATCTTAAATTTAGAGCATTTGGAGAACATTGCTGAAGAAATCGACATTTAAGAGAATGATCATGAAGCTTTAATATAAGCAGCATGTACTGCTTTAGGATCAAAGGTTGTGTCTAAGAGAAAAAGAGAACTTGGAAAAATAGCTGTAACAGCTGTTTTAGATGTTGCTGATCTTTAAAGAAAAGATGTTAACTTAGAATTAATTAAAATTCAAACCAAAACTGGTGGCAGCGTTGAGGATACTAGATTAATCTCTGGAATACTTATTGACAAAGATATGAGTCATCCATAAATGAAAAAAGAAGTAACTGATGCTAAAATCTGTTTATTAACATGTCCTTTTGAGCCACCAAAACCTAAAACTAAGCACAATATTAATATTTCTAATGCTGAAGATTACAAAAAACTGTATCAATAAGAATAATAATATTTTATTGATATGGTTAAACTTGTTAAAGACAGTGGTGCTAATATTGCATTATGTTAATGGGGATTTGATGATGAAGCTAATCATCTATTATTATAAAATGATTTACCTGCCGTAAGATGGGTATCAGGCACAGATGTAGAATTAATTGCTATGGCAACAGGTGCTAGGATTATTCCAAGATTTTAAGAAATTACACCATAAAAATTGGGAAGGGCAGGATCAATCAAAGAAGTTTAATTTGGAACATCAAATGAAAGGATGCTTGTCATAGAAGATTGTTAATGTACAAAAGCTGTTACAATTCTCATTAGAGGAGGCAGCTAAATGATTGTTGATGAAGCTAAAAGATCCATTCATGATGCTATTTGTGTTATTAGAAATTTAATTAAGGATAATAGAATCGTTTATGGTGGAGGATCAGCTGAATTATCATGTGCTCTCTAAGTTTTATAATATGCTGATGAGGTATATTCCTATATTGATATTTGTTTAGGTTTCTTCAGTAGAATAATATGCAGTAAGATCATTTGCTGATGCTTTAGAAGGAATTCCAAATTGTTTAGCTGATAATTGTGGTCTCAATCCAATCACTTCTGTTGCTTAAGCAAAATCTAGATAGTTATCTGAAAAGAATCCTAGAATTGGAATTGATTGCATGGAATTAGTATTAATTTCAAATATACAAAGGGTACATGTGATATGAAAGAACAAAGAATTTATGAAACTTTAAGTTCAAAGAAATAGTAAATTTAGTTGGCCACTTAAGTTGTTAAAATGATTTTGAAAATAGATGATGTTATTGCTCCTGATGACTATTGAGTATTATTAAAATAAAAGTTCAAAAATACATATTAATTAAAACATTTCCAGATATCTAAAATTTCAAAAAATAATACTCATTAGTTATATTCAATATTTTTTCTTAGATGGTGTTATTTTAGAAAGTACAAGATTATTTTCCATTATAACTTTATCCATTTCATTTTTCCAATACTATATTAAATATTTGAATTACTTTCACTTCGGTTTACAAATCTTAATATTGCTTGTTCCATTCATCTCTTAGTCTTCTTTCTTTCTCTTCTTTTCTTTATATCTGTTTCTCAAACTATTATACTCTATTTTAAAGACAAGAGTTTTCATATTCTAACTATTTGCATCTTTCCAAATTATCATCCCAATCTTATAATTTTACTTCTAAATCAATTAATTTTTATCTTAACTCCTAAAAATTTAAATTATTATTATTACTTTCTCTTTAACAGAAGACTTTTTTTAATTTAATTTATTTTTCAAAATCTCTATTTCCTCCAAATACAATTCTTCCTTAGTTGCCATATCTTTTAATTTCTTTGAAAGTTCTTGAACTATTTTTGGTTCTGATATTCTTGAATTTTGATTCATTGATTCCAATTATTACATCTGAATCTCATACTTTTGACATATTTCTTTCTCTTTATCCTTAATCATTTCTAAAATAAATTAACGAAATTACACTCATAATATTATCTTAATTCTTCTTGCTCAGTATTGTATTCTTATTAATATTGATATAGTTTATTCAAGGCATCTCTTGCTATCTCACTTTATCCTTACAATTCCTCTAATAAGTTTAATTCTGTCTATTTAAGTTAATGAATAGTCTCTTCATATGTTTATATTAGTTTTTCATATTACTCTCTGAATTTAATAATTTGAATATTTACTTTGTGTTATTGAAACTATCAATATATTATTAATTTGCTTGATCATCTTATAATTACTATCTTAGTTCTGAAATCTATTTCTCATATTCCTTCATTTTTTTTGTTAACTTATTTTCTTGATTTTTTAGATTTGTTTATGATTTCTTTTAGGTTTGGCTTTTCGGCTTAACCAAATTTTTTGACTTTTACTATTATAAAGGATTTCCTGGTTTATTTAATATAGGCCCTAAATTTTAGTATATTTCCGATTCAGAATTTGAAGTGTCAATTTTTCTTCCTCTTGATTATCTCATAGAAATTATTCAATTAAAATATAAATTATATTAACAATTTATTTGAATATAATCTTATTCTAAATTTATTTACAACATTTCTCAGATCCATTCAATTCACAACATAAATCCATCTCACAAACCTTTTAACAACTATTACTGATGTAATAAAATTTATTACCATTAATCTAAAAATTCAAATGTTACCAAATTTCTTAGATAAATTCCTAATAATTATTGAGTGTAAATAAAATTTGCCCTTTAAATGTAAATTTTACTTTTTTAATATCTATACTCTACTGTTGAAAAAAGTGAACTTCATTAATTGACAGTCAAGATCATAATGAAGATTATTTTTACATTTAATTTTATATAATTCTTCAGATTACAAACTATTTTTCACAAGAATTTAACACAATTTAGTCAATCAAAATAAGAATTATATTAAAATTTAACATTTTTTTGTTGATATTGTGCTGTTATAGAATATTTAAAAAAAACAATGTATGATGTTTTATTTTATCTTCTTTTATGTCTTCTACACTTCCCTAAAAGGAAATTAAGTTGTATCAATGAAATTGGACCTCAATAATTTTGTCCAGTTTTGAAATTATTTTTGACTTAAGTATTTTGATATATTCAAACAGATATTAAAAAAATATTAATTTTTGAAGAACAAGTCAAGAGACACTAATAAATAGTAAACATTCAAATGAAAACCATATCCCTTTTAATCAATACTTTTAACAATTTATAAACAATTTTTATGAATTTTAAATTATGTTTATGCTATTTTTAGTAACATTATGGATAATTTTTGTTAAAATAAAAAGTAATTTTAAATTAATTGGAACAAGTATTCAATTTTCAAAAAATGTCCAATCACTCAATTTATTTTTTTTGCTATTCTAACTAAAGGTATTTTTTCTTGGTTCCTTTGCCTCATGATTAAATAGAGGTTTCGGAGGTTTTAATTTTTTATTGTAACAGTCATGCCAATTCACGTTATCAAACCAAGGATGGCTTTTAATTTCTTTAGCATCTTCTTTGCTTCCTAATCGCTTTTATGGATCTCTTATAAGTAATTTGATAATTATGTCTTTTGCTTCTTGGCTTATAAATTTCGGAATTCTTAAAGGACCTCTTCTAATATTATCTTTAAGTATCTCCTTTTCAGAATCATAATAAGGAGGTGCTCCAACTAGTAATTCATAAATCAGAATTCCTAACATATACCAATCAACCTATCGACCATGTCCTTTCTTCATTAACATTTCAGGTGCTAAATAAGCTAATGTTCCACAAAAGGATTGGTTTAAAATTTCTTCATCTATACCTGACTTAGAAAGTCCAAAATCAGTTAGTAAAGCATGACCATCTGCATCTAAAACTATATTCTCAGGTTTTAAATCTCTAAAAATAATTCCTTAAGAGTGTAATGCTTCGATAGCTAAAGTTATTTCAGCTGCATATATTTTTACTATATCTTCAGAAAAGCTATTTAGTAACTCCAAATGAGTTGATAAATCCCCTCCTGGGCACAAGTCCATCACAAGAAATAAATGATCAGTTGTTTAAAACGCCCAATTCAATTTAACTATGAATGGATGGTTCATCATCTATAAAACATCCTTTTCAATTTGTGCAGATTTTATGATATTTGAAGTATTCATATCCTCCTTCTTCAAAATTTTCATAGCATACTATTTTTTTGGTAACTAACCTATTTTCTCAACCAAATAAACCTCACCAAATCCACCTTCACCTAATTTTTGATAGAATTAGAATGACTATGGTCCTATTTTATTTTATTAATTTTCTGAATTATAATTGGAAGTGTTTCCCTTAATAGAAACTCTGTAGAAGGAAGTTGCAAAATTAATAATCTTGTTCCAAGTAGATGTAATTTCATTTGTTCTTTATTCGGTATTATCATAATGCTCTGTAATATTATCTAAACATTTTTTGATTTCTTTTTTGTTTAATTTTAGTAATCTTTCAACATGATCTCTTCTGCTGTTCTTTAATATAAGATTCAATTCTTTGATCACTGTTCTAGAATAAGAAAAAGAGTTTAAACTTATTCCATATTTATCATATACCTCTATGATATTAATTTCTGAAGTTAATTCTATGGGTGTTAAGTTTTAATTATTTTTTAAATTGTTATTTGCATTCTTTTTTAGTAATACTTCGCAAACCTCAACATTCCCATATTTGGAAGCTATGTGCAAAGGTGTGTTAAATTCAGAATCTTATTCATCTAAATTAGCTCCAAAATTAATTAATAATTCACAAATCTCCGAGTTACTTTTTATAGATGCTATATGCAAGGGTGACTTTTAATCTAAGGATACCAACTTTGGATCTGCTTCTTAAATTAGTAAGAATTAGACAAGCTCTAAATTGTTAAATTTACAAGCAAAATGAAGTGGAGTCCAATTATCTAAATCTCTGTAAATATTATTTATTTATACTTGATGTTAAAATCAACATAGACAATTGGAGTAGCAAATAGTTTTAAGATTTTATCTTTTTCATTTTACTGAACAAGTTAGAGTAACTATTCACTTAATTCTCTACTTTGTTTCCAATAATCTTTCCATGCTAGTTCTTTTAAATCAAATTCTGGAACCTTAAACTCTTCTAGATTCCTATAATCAATCATAAGTCCAGTGTTTCTATTTAATATTAAAAATTCTGAATCATCATCATTTATTCTCTCTTATGAGATAGGTATGTTTTAAGAATATGTCTTTTAAAATGCATCATAGCATTCTTGTGAAAATCTAATTTAGAACTTTTATTACTATTAGATATTTGGAACAGCAAAATCATTAGATTAAAATAGATCAAATTAATCTAAAGATTCTGATACTTAACGAAATCTTTTTAATTTTTGCTATGATCAATTGTAAATTATTACTTCTTTAGACATTTTAAAGTGTTTTAATTCAAGTGAAATATAGTATTTTAAATATAAATTTTTAGACAAAAAGAAAAAAATAAAGAAAATAAAACTTTCCAAAGCATTGAAAATTCATTCAAGTTAAAAAAATTTAAATTTAAGTGTCGAATTTTATAATCAAACATATGAAAATCAATTTTATTAATCTTATAATTTTGTAGTTAATCCTTTTGCAGTAGATCTGGCAGCCATCTAGTTTTATATAATTTAATACGTTTTATGAAGCCAACATAACAGACTTTTATGATGGACTTGTAGTCATTCTTCCAAGGGCATCTTATTAAGACTTTCTTCTAAGTTCTTCAATTTCTCTTTATTTAGATGCTATTTCGTCAAATTTTTTGTTAAGTTGTTGTTCCATATTGCCTATCTATCTGTTTTTTGTTTCCAAATCATCATTTCTAACAATAAATTATCAAAACTTACAATCTTTAAATTTCTCTCTTCTATTTTTAAACTTATTCGCTGTTTTATTAATCTCTTTGCTCAATTTCTTTCAATTAATTAATTGTTCTTTATTGTTCTCTTCTCAAATTTTCTAACTCTGTACTCATATTATCATTCTCCTTTTTTTTATAAACTAATTATTGTTGAATATCTTGAAAATTCTATTTATATTAGGACAATTCATCTTATAAGTGATAAATCTCTTTATTATTAGCTTATTGTTGGGTTTCTAATTTATTGATAAGTTATTCTTAATCCATAGATTTATTTTTATAGTGTTCAGCTTCTTTTTTCACTTAATCATAATCAGACAACGGAACATTATTTTGTTTAAACTATCTTTTCCATTAATCCATTTCTTAAATCTTAGCCTCTCTATCTTATCTAGTTTCCTCTAATTCATCGTTTAGTTCTGTAACATCTTTAGTTAATTATTGATTTTAAGCATATTATTCCTCTAGTTAGGTTTATAGTTCAGCTATTTAGGTTTCATTGTTTTATATTTATTCTTCATTTTAAAGAATGAGAGACTAGTTTTCCTCAATTTATTTATTTAAATTAGCTATTTATTCTTACTGCTTTTTTATTTATTCATTAGTTGTAATTGTCAATTATTTAATATCTCTCTCTAATTTATCTCTTTCTGTTCCAAGTTTTTAGATTAGACACTATTATTAATAATTTTAATCATCTAATTCTTAGATTCTGGTTCTTTATTAGGACATTTTCTCAAAAATAATTTTGATTTACTACTCCAATTCATTTTTCTCATTTATAAATTAGTTTCTTTAACTTTCTAAAATGTCATCTCTTTCTCTTACATCACTTGATAATCTATCAACTTCCACTTAATATTCTTTTAACCTTTATTACAAATCAGACATTTAATTCTTTTATATTCTTAGAGTAGTTTAATTATATGTTTTTTCTTTGTTCAATTAAACACTTAAATTTTCAGACAAAGTAGATTTATCTAATAGTTCTTGTCTTGTTTCTTCTAATTATTATAAAAGAGTAGCATTTTATTCTTCTATTCCTGCAATTTTTACTTATAAAGACTTAACATTTGATTCGCTAATTAATTTATCTTACAACTATTTAAAAACTTAAGTTTGATGCTCATTCTCCATTCTTTCAATTTCTTAAGTCAAATCAACAATCTTCTATTCATTTAATTATTGAGCCATTGAAAATTCCTGCTCTTTTTATCTCAAAATACCTTTACTTCTTTCCATCATCCTTTGTTCAAAATCACTTCTTGTTTACTTGAAATCATCTAATTAAGATTTATAAAGTTGCAAGGCTTATTCAGTTTAAAGCAAACGTTATTGAAGTATTATGCATTATTCTGATGATTAATTTTAATTGGCTGTCAAATCTTTAAGTTTTTTATCTTTATCTATGATATCCTATTCTTGTTACTAATTAGTATGATTCAATCTTGAAATTTCTTTCTATTACAATTGATTTATCGATTTTAGTTCTTACAGTTATTTCCAACTTTCCTAAGTTTGTTATGTTAAGTTTTATATAGATTATTCATGTTATTAATATAGTTTACTTGTTTATTCTTCAGCTTATTAATCTTTACTCTGAACAATACTTGTAATGCTTTCCTCATATTGTTTTTCCAATCTAATATATTTCTCCTTTGATATATCTAAATCTGTGTTTACTCTGCTAAGCTCTATTTGAAGTTATTCTATTTTTTTCAGTATTACCTACTCTTTTAATTCCTTTTCAGCTATAATCTACTTTTCAGTAATCAATTATTTCTAAAGTATTTCAATTTGTTATTTTTATTCACTAATCTTAATTATAAATTCTTAATTCTATTATTTGTAATCTAGAAGTTATTCTTAAGTCTATTTTTCTAAGTGCTCATTTTCTTTCAATCTTTCACTTTACAACTTACTAAAATTATCATATTATTGCTTTTGATCTTGTAATTTTGAATTCATCTCCATAACATACTTATTCACCAATGACTGTTAGAGCTATTCATATTATTCTCTAAAAATAACGCATAATGTATTACTTGAAATTCTCAAGTGATGATTAATATTATTTATTCTACTAAGCTAACTTTTACTTGTTAAGTTCATTCTCTTAAATCTTAAATTACAGATCTCCCTTTAGTAATTCATTTTCTTTCAAAAGTCTCAAATATTCATTGTCTTATGTTTCCTTCATCTAATTCTAAAGATGAAGGTTTTTATTTGCCTTTTCTAATTCTAAAAGGCTTTCATCAAGTTAGGACTACAATTCTATATTTTCAAAAAGTCACCTACTTGCATTTATCTTATCCATTTGCAGCAGCTTCTCTTTATATTTAAGGTCTTGCAATTTAAGGGTCTGTTCTGACTAAATCCGGGTTCTAGACAAAGGAGATACAGATGGTCGATTTGGAGAATGGTCCATTCTGTTAAATTATTTTAAAATAATCGTGAATTTGTATTACAGAATGCTAAAATTGTTTTTAATATTTTTTTATATTTCAGTCCATAAACCTCCATTGAACTTGTTGAAAGCAATTTCTTAACTCATTCTCAAATTAGCAAAGGGTAATTTATAAAAACAAATTTTTGTTTCCTCATTTTTAGTGTTAATCAAAAGCATGCTAAACATTCAATTCTTTTTCTTAATATTTTCTTTAGAACATATAGAATAAATGATACTTACAAAGTTTTTGATAATTTATGTTTTAGTTGAATGGCTAGGGCGATTTGGATATTAACAATTAATTGAAATAGATGGAAAATAGATTATATTAAAAAATAAAATTAAAAATTAAAATGAGGCGATCAGAATAACCACAAAGGGAAGATGATCGTAGAGGGAGTAAAAATAATAGAAATCTCTCTCCCAATAGGACATCTGAGTCCTTTTTATCCGCGATCCAGGCAGAATAAGTGGAGCTTGTGATTATTAATTTACTCCATTCAAATGGGGTAGAGCTGGAATAGGATCATTGATATTCAATCATTTTTCATATAGTAGTACGCAGGAAGATGGGTTGATTTTACCTACAATATGTTATCGAAGAGTAGGACATCAGCCTAGAAATTTGTAGCTGATCAATACAGAGCAATATGGGTGGCCAGAAACTTGAGGGAAGAGAACGACATCAAGGATGATGACGACATAAAATACTTTAATAAGATGGAAATTGATAAATTTCATGAGTAATATATGAAGTTCTTAGAGAGAGAATGGTGAAGATAACACAAAAACCTAACACAGGTTTCCTTAATGTAACAGAATACAAAAATGAAGAGAACATGCTCGTAATTAAGCTGGGTAATTAGGAGGGTCTGTACATTAAACATGATGCATTTTATGAAAACTCGAATTTCACAATTATATACGTGAGGTAATAGAATAAGGTAAGAACCATCAAATATCTTTATTATAAAATAAAATACTCTAATGAAACATAGGCAAATACTTTGTGACGGATAAGGAAGTGTATTAATGCATTGATAAGTAAATAAAATGCTAAGTTCTTATGCTTGGGACTAATCTAAAGATGGCTTATAAGTGGGGGATTTTAATATCAACCCATTCAAAGGGTCATTGTATACGTCAATGGTTTCAGTGCTTACGACCAAGGCTCAATATGAACCAATAGGTCGGAAAGGATACATTAGCAGCTGGATACAACTACATAAACATTTTAACAGACTTTGAAATAAACATACATGTCTAAAATAATAATAATAATAATAGATTATATTTATATATGAAAATAAGGTTGATCGTATATGTTATTGAAATTGAGTTTAAAATGATTATAAATAGAGATAAATTTACTCACTTTGGATGAAAGCTTGGTTGTAACTTTGGAAAATAAGATGATTTTTTTAAAGGTTTGTAAATCATAATATCTTTACATATATCTGATAACTTTATTTGCTTATTTGATAAATTTTCTTTTAAAAGAATTTCATGACAAGAATTTTTATTATTTCTATTGTGAATTTCATCAACGAAATTGGAGTTATGCCGAATCCTAGTGGACTTTTAGATATCTTTTTTCAGATTATTTTATTTTTAATTCAATTATCTGAAATACTACTCCATTAGATATTTGAAGGATTGTTCTTATTAATAAATTTTTGGGAATTTTTGAAAATGAAATTCTTGATTCACTTCAATCTTTTTTTTTTATTCAATTCTTTAATCTATTTTTTTTTGTCTCAATAAAACTTATGACCTACTCTTATGAATTTAGATGGGAGAATTGAGATCCCAGATGCTTTAAACATCTTTGTCCTCTATACTTAACAATTAAGTTATAGCATTTTATTCAAGTTTGTCCATTTAATCTATTTATTATATATTTATAAACTTTCTCTTTTATAATTATAATCAATTTTGATCAATTTCAATTAGGTATATCACATGCTATTTAATAACTTTAGTTCAAGTAACTTTATTGTTTCAATCTAAAATAAGAAATTTATAATATTATACATGTTATTTAATTTATTATTCTTAACTTTGTATAATTTTACTTGTTTATTCTTCTACTAGGAGTCGGTTTTTTTTCTCTTCTGCTAATTGCCTTTGTAATTGATTGTCGATGTGAATATATGGTTGATAAAAGTTAGAAGAGCTATTTAGTTCTTGAGATAATATCTTTATTAGATTATCGCAATTCTCGTTCAATTAATTTTACCATTATTACAAAAGACCTTAGTTAATTTATGTTAATTTTTTATGAGACATTTGTTCACCAATAAATTTTAGATTTTTCAGAATTTTATTGATTTAATCATCTTCGTGACTTCTCAATCTGATACTTACATCTCCAAGATCAGCACTAGTATCTTGATTTTTTGGTTTTTCCTACTGAATATTACGCGAAACATTATTGCTTTCCAATTTTGACAATTGAGATATGGTATTAAAATGATATTTAGTTTGAAATGGATTGGTTTTAGAAGAAGAGTTTGGGGTTTCTGCTCTAAATGTTTAAAATTCACAGGTTGTTTTAGATACCTTATGCTATTAATTATTTGATTTTGCTTTAGTAGTTAGTAGTTAAGAGATAATCGAATGCTGTTTGGAGAACATTCCTATGGATAACTTAGGGGAATTTAAACAGTTAGATTTACTTGATTTGAGTGAACTTTGTTTGTTTAACATATTATTATTTATATTTTGTTGTTTTAATTGATGTAAATGTCATAAGTATTTGTTGATTTCAACATTTTCCCATTTGGAGCACGGATAAATGTGTTTAATCTTTTCATAACGGAACTTCTCAATAATTTTGCATGTTGTGGACTTCTCAACTTCTACTTCGTATTCTTCACCTTTTGCTTAAACCTATTTAAAACCAATCTAAGCTTCAAAGATATACCTTTCTGTGATCAAATGAAAAGATTGGTGTACCAGATCTGTTTTTTACTTTGTTAGCAATCAGATCATAAAAACTGAGCTTATGAGGTAAAATCATTCCATTGGCAACTATAATCAAGTCTTCTGGACTAAACTCCGTAAGCTAACATATTCATAATTTTTTCACATCTTACAAATCCAAAGTCTCGTATAATTTCTCTTCTTGCCATGTCAAGGAATTCTAAGATTGTCATTTTTTTCTTGATCCTTAAAGACTTTGAACATGTTGAAGCATCCCAATATTAAAATTAAATGTCAATCAATGAATCCTTCTATAATTCTACTTCCTTCTAATATTATTCTAATCTAAATCCATTAAAACAAATACCAGCCAACTATTTAGTCATCTCTTCAATTTTTCTTTCTCTATTCATATCTGGTAAATAGGTTGTATCTACATGTTCATTCTTACCGTAACCTTTCTATGGACTGCCTGCCTCATCTAAATCAAAAGAGAGCAATGTAGTCTTCTTCTAATACTCCTCTTTTCGCTTTTATTTTAGTTCCAATTTTCTTTTTGTCTCTTCCTCTTATTTTATCTTCATATCTTGCATCACTAGATTATCGATATTCTCTCTCTTTCTTTTAAATTCCTCTCGAGTTACTAAACCCACAGTCTTTTATTTGAATTCATCTTCCAAAAAGTCTTTATTTGATTAACCAAAACGCTCCTAATCACAGAGATTTCAATTCTCCTTACTTTCATATTTGTAGGTGCCCTCCTTAATGACATCATTTCTTGGTCCTTTTTCAACCTTTCAATCTCATTAATGTCAATGTCTTTATACATATTAATATTTATATATAATTCAGTGATTAATGCAATGTTTAGTAGGTAACCCCATCGATAACAATTATATACATTGTTAGCATTTATTTTTACTAACTTTATTCTCTTTTTGCTATGTATTTTTTACTATCCTAACGGGTGAACCTTTCTTCTTTTTGGTGCATAATTATTATCTGACTTCAGCTTTTATTTGTTAGATATTGACTCTAGTTCATTTAATGAAATTACATTTCAAGTGCTTTATGACTGGATTATAATTTGGCATTCTTTTCAATTTCCTTAGTTTTTTACTCAAATCTAATCTTTGCTTTAACATCGTTCAAATCTTCTTGAGTAAACAATTATGATTGTGCCTTGATATTATCTGTTAATTATTTATTATCATCTATTTAAGAAAATCTTCTAGTCATGAGAGACCGTTTACTGGATTGAGTATATCGAGCCCAGCGATCAATTGTCTTACATTCTTCCATACTGTTATCTTATTGATTCTATTTCTATAATAGTTCATCAAAATCATTAAGAATTGCATTCAAAGAGAGCATAGGTTGTTTCTCCGTTATAATTTTTTTATTCATTAATATTATGTACAATAATACACAAGCTCAAATAGTAGCAACAGCATAAAATAGTCGACTGTTAGAATTAGTTTAGAACAGCAGAAAACTTGTGCATGAAGGATAAATCCAAATTTGTTACATGCCTGATGCTCGAATTTATTTTGTAATGATAAACACCTATTGTCAAACAATCTTTCCCAGCACTCCTTGGGTGATTTTGAAATCAGAAAAAGGATTTTCACTTTTGTATCCTAATGCAACCGCTGGTATTTATCGGAATAATCATTAGGATTAAATGGAATTTTCATTTAGAAAGGATAAGAAGGAGATGTATTTTTGAATACTCTTCAACAATTAGTTCAAATAATACCTTTTGAAAATGCAATCTAAATACCTTAATTCAAACAAAGCATTCAACTTCACTGTAAAGATATCGATATAAACCCATTGGAAAATAGTACTACAGCAGTAGGTTATATAAAAGCTGGAGGAGAGTAAGATTAGTAGATGATTTATTATTAAGAGCATTGAAAGAAGGATTTAATTGGTTAGGAGAAAAAATAGCCAAAGGAGTAGCAGTAGGTGGAGAATACATAAATTCTAAAGTTGAAAAAAAAGAAGAAGTAGAAGTCAAATAAGAAACAAAGATTAAAGTTGAAACTGCTAAATCAAAGTTTTCACAAACTGTTGATGTAACTGGAGCATATCTAAAATAATTATTCACTCCAGTTGTCCAAAAAGGATCTGAAATAAAATAAGATATTAACAAATAAATTGATAGTTCAGACAGTTAAGGTAAAAATGCTTTAATAATACTAATAAAGGCCTTAAAGAAGGGAGGGAAATATTTGTGGCAAGTTGGGATGCAATGGGCACTGCTTTAACTGGACTAGGATCTGCATTATCAAAGATTGGTGATCAAATTGGAACTAATACTAGAACTATTGTTGAAAAGAAATATGGATAAGATGTTTCTGAGACTTATTTAGGTCCAAAACAACCATAATAACAATAATAGCAATAATAATAATAATAATAATAATAATGATTTGCACAATAATATAATATTATCATTCTTCAGCTGCTGCCTATTTGGCTTTCCATTCTTTCTCTTATTGCAAAGCATAATCGATAGTTCGCTATATATTATTGATATATATCTTTACTTTCTTATTGTTGTATTAGTAAACCCATAACCATGGATAATAACAAAGACCAAAGATCAAAAAAGAATCTAAATTGTCTATTTATTTATTTTACTTGCAAAAATGTAAACTTACCATGCCCAAGGATTGTCAGCAACATTTCTACCTAAGAATCTCCAAAAGGCTTTCACTTTGGGATCACTATTCAAACGAGACACCACTTATGGTTTTCTTACTATAATCATTTTTATTTTATACGAAATGATGGCTTCACTGTTTATTAGTAAGGTATAGTCTTAAACCATTATGGAGTATAATCCTTAACGTTGTTGTAAATTAGACGACCGTATACCATATCCAATTTATTAATTTAATTTTTATGATTGACATCTAAATTATTAAAGAAGGGATTGGTGACACTCCTAGATCAAATGAAGAAGTTTTCTGTAAATTATTCAATTTAAAATAAGTCTTTTTTATTGCTCATAATCATAAAGGAGAGTTATTGACAGGTTCACAACACACTGCTACTAAAACCATTATTGGAAGAGGATGGCTTAAACCTGAGGTTGAAGAAGCCCTTAGTAAAATGAAGTAAGGAGAAAGAAGTCTCATAAAAATATATCATTCACCAGCAACCAAAGTAATCTTTATCAATTATACAAGGAATTTTATGATTAATATGAAATAGAGATTATTAGAATTGGAAGAAAGAAGAATAATCCATGGCATTTAGAAGGAGAAGAAGTCTATGAAAGAGCTTTAGAATTGAAAGGTTTAGGCAATGCGGATATAAAATAATAAAAATATCTAGAAGCTCAAAATAAGTATTTGGAATCATTAAATTTAATTAAAACTGAATACTGTGACAGAGAATTAGAATTATAAGGACAATTAAGATCTAATCTGTCACTTACACATTTGAAAAACAAATAATTTGAATTATGCATAAAATAAGCTACTGCAGTTTTACAAGGATAATCTGAAAATGTTAAATTGTTACATAGAAGGGCAGTGGCATCAATTTATGTAGATGATTTCGATAGTGCTAAGTATATTCTATTATGATTTTAGATCTGATTTGAAATTAGCAAATCAATTAGATCCATAAAATGAAGAAGTCATAAAAGAATTACAAAGTATAGGAGAAAAAGAGAAATAGATTAAGAAGAAATAATAGGATAGAGCAAAGAAAATGCTTTTTGGTGAATGAAACATTAATAATAATATGTTGATATTAATACTTTTTACAATATGTTAATCAGTTATAGTGAGTTTGGATAAAACTTGTTTATGCACAGAAATTTTTGTAGAAAATGATTGCAATTCATTTGGATGTCAATTCTAACAGAAATTATGCTAAAATTTGGCTTGCTCTGAAGTTAAATCAAGGGTAGAATGCGATTCAAGATTTGATTGCTCATTCGATCATAAGACCTAAACTTGTTCTACTTTTTCTTAATGCAATGCTTATTATGTTGACGTCGAAGAGTAATGTTACAACAAAGGAAATTATATAATTGGATGTGTATCAAGTGGAACAAAAACAGATGGTTATTATTAATGCACAAATTATCTGGCAAAGTAAATAGAATACGTAACCTGCTCTGATCAAGTTACTTAAGGAACATGTAAAGGTGTATAAACTGATGGTTATGAATGTGTTTGGAAGAGTATCAGTAATGAATGTGTAGCATTTTAATTGAATAATTGTGATGATGCTTCAGATTTAAGCCAGTCTCTATGTGATGTATCTAGTTGTGTTTGGACAAACAATTAATGTCAGGATAAATAGTGTAAGAATTTCACATCTCAAAGTTCCTGTTAATACATTCCCCATTTAGATGGTAACTCATTTACAATTTGTACCTGGTCAGCTAATCAATGTGTTGAATTGAGTAGTGTTTCTTAACTTTAATAAAGTAATTGCACAAGCCTCACATTGGGAACTTATTTCTGGAATAATGTAAAAAACCAATGCATAGAATGTGAAGGATTTGCTCAACTATTGATATTGAATTTAATTTTGTATATCACATCATTTTGAATCATAAAGGATAATAATATTAATTTTTAATAATTTATCAACAAATTAAAATACAAATATCAACTAAAAAGCTCCTATCATTTATATTTCACAATATATCCATCAAACAGGTGAGAATTTTATAGAAAATTTAATTATATTAATAATTCTATTTATGAAATTAAAATATATAAGCTATTTCTAGGAAATTCCAAAGTTTAAGATGTTTTACAAGTTTATTAAGATAAATAAATATTCCACTAGATAATTTGTAAGTATTCTTGAAGAAAACAAGTAAAAGTATTATTTTATAAGGACCTTTTTATATTTTACTAAGAAAACTGTCTAAAAATGAAATATTATTTAACTTAACCTATCCAAGATTAATAAAGTAATAAATATTAATTGTTATAACTTTAAAGTAATAAGTAATTTTAAGTTAAAATTATCAAAAAATATAATAACTGTTTAATAATTTTAAATCTACTTTTATTTTAGAATAAATAATGTTTTTGAAATATCTGCAAATATTTTACAGGATTATGTGAAAAATTTGGAATAGAAATTAATAATTTCCTGAAAAAGTTTTTATAAAAAAATAAATTTTATGTAAAGAAAAATAATTAGCGCCATTTTGAAGGTTGATGTTGGAAATTAATTATTTAATAAAACAATTAATGATTAATTAATCATCTGATTAAAACATTATTGAAATTGGAACACCAGTTTTATCAGATTAAGAAGAGGACACATAGAATAATAAATATGCATAGCAACCATTGTAATTGTATATTTTAAAAGAATAGATAATTTTTGTATATCTCTCCGAATTTATTTAATAAATTATGGTCAGATGTAAAGAAATAGCTTGTCTTATTGAAGTAAAGTTAAAGTAATTTGGCACCTTTCGCTGTTTAATAAATTATCGAAGAGATTTATTGTTTGCATTTTCCAAATGTAATAATATGTAATATATCTAAGCCATAACAAATTAAGAACAAAATTAACTTTAAGAATTTTTATCAAGCTTTGGATGGTTTTCCATAAAAGAAAGAATTTCTATCTAAAATACCATAAATAGCTGATTTGGCTCTAAAAATGGATTCTGAATTTGCGGACTATCTGAGTATGTTGTTAGAAAAAGTCGAGTTAAAAAGGATATAAGTAGCAGTATTATTGGCAAATATGTTTTTATGTGCTATGCATTTATAACCAGATTATAAAGCATTACCTCCAGTTTTTATTATGGGAAAATTATTTAACAGGTAAAATGATGATAGTGCATAAAATAATAATAAAATATAAAAGATTAGATGTTTATTTTACTATTTTTTGCATGTATTTTCATCCGATTTTAAACCTTAAGAAAAAGTAACATTTACAAGAAAAAAGCAAAATTTAACAATAAATTCGAATCCTTTATGTGATTTCATTTATTGCGAATATGGTTAAATGGAGACTGTTTCAGATTTTTACATAGTTGATTTTGCAAATAAAAAAATAGGAGGCGGAGTTTTAAACTTAGGATGCGTCTAAGAGGAAATATTATTCTTGATTCATCCTGAAGCATTAGCATCATTACTAATAACAACAGAAATAAAGCCAGATGAATCAATAATTATAGAAAAAGTTAATAGACTAATAGCGTATGAAGGCTATAAAGATAAATTTGTATGCAAAGGAACTCTTAAATAAGTCAGAAGTGTCAATTTTATTGTAATATATTTCTAAACTATAATAGTGTATAGATGCTGGAGATTATGCTTGTAACTACCACTAATAGTATAAGGATTATAAAAGAGAATTAATAAAATCGTATAGTGGATTTTATGGCATCCCTCGTATATGTACTGGAAAATGGGGTTGTGGAGCTTTTGGAGGTGAATGGTAGTTAAAGGCTCTAATATAATGGGTTGCAGCATCTTAAGGAGGATGCCAATAATTAGTATTTATAAATGATGAATCTTACCCATTTAATTAAGCATTCAATCTGTTAAAAAGATTAAATTCTAATCAATTATGGGAATAAATATAAAAATATTGTTAGAAAAAATCCATAGATGAACTAAATAACTTAAATGCTATTGATTTTATATTATCTCAAAATTTATTTTGAGTATAAACATTTATATACTATACAATTTTACTAACACTTCTTTTATTATCAAGATTTTAGGTATAATAAATTTATCAATTGTTGATTCTTAAATAATAAATTAATCTTCATAATGAAATTTGTAAGCAAATTTAAATTCGATTAATAGTTATTTCTGAATTTTTCCTTTGAGTAGAAAAAAAAGATTATTCTGTGCATCATATTATTATGCCATTTAATTTAATTTAAACCTAAGTTAAATTATTATATGTTTGCACTAAATTTTCTTATTTATATTTTAATGAAATTCAATTTTATTTATACTATTATCAAACAGTAAACATATTATATTTAATCATTTTTATCTGAGCTTGCTCAAACTCCCATTCCTTATCATATCATACATTTAATTCTTTAATGATTATTAACTCTGAACTAGCTTATTAAAATTAAGAAGTATGCCTGCTATTAAATCTACAGAGTCCTCTAAAGCTAACGCTGCAGCTTTGCTTTGAAATTACCCCATATTATATCCAGAACACTATTATAAAAAAGTTTCTTGTAATTAATAATCTATGATAGCATCTTCATTTTTAATTATATTTTCTTTTAATTTAGTTATTCTTTTAGCTGTTTCAATAAAATCCATAATACACTAGTATTATTATTCAAATTTATTTTTATATAGCTTAACAAGTATTCTTCTTAAATCTTTAGAATTATTTATGAATTTGAATTCATATTTTTTAATTACTAAGCTTTATATCTTTTCAAATATATTTTCTATAATTGGAAAACAGTTCTATAGATTGTCTTAAATTATTCTTATAGATTCTTATCTTACTGAATCTTTAGAATGTATGTCATCAATCATAACTTCAGAAAAAAATGAAATCATGATGTAAACAAAAACATTAGTATATTCTTTTTAAGAAAAAGGATTCGTATTTAAACTTTATAAAAGGTTTTTACAATTTTAGAAATCAGCATGCTTAGCAATAATTTTCTTAAGATGCTCAATAGCCTCATGATCAGAGTCTTACATTTGCAATATTTATGCATATTTCAAATGGTATCTTTCTACATTTTCATTTAAATTAATTGCTTTTGAAAACAAAATAATTGATTAATCCAATTTTTGTTTCATATATAACAATTATCCAAGTTCAAAAAATATTTCAGGATCTTAATCATTTAATTTTATTGCCTATTGTAAATCTTAAATTGCCTCATCAAACTCTTGTATTTAAGTTTTGATTCTTGCTATTAATAATATACTTTATGATACCTCTTAATATATAATATTTTGAATTATCACCTTCCAAAGTTATAGCTTAATCATACTGTTATTTTGCTTCTTAACAACTTCCTTACTATTCCAATAATGCACCCTTTTCTGCATAAACTACTGGATTATTTGGTTTCATTTTTATCAATCTATCATACATATTTAAAGCTGGCTATATGTTTTTATTATCTCTATAGGCATTTGCAATTTTTAACATTAAGTCTTCATTTTTTTATTTTAATTATAAGGCTGAATCAAAGTTTTTTTTAGCAGAAAAAAATTGTTAGGCAAGCAAGTGGCAAAATCCTTTATTTATTTCATATTCAATACCTTTTTCATAGAAAATGTCTGATTTTTCTGAAACTACCGTTGACTGCTTTAAAATCATATCATAACACAAAATAGCTTGATCAAAGTCTTTTAATTAAGTATAACATAGGGCTATGTATTAGTATTATGTTTACCTTTATTTTTTAGTGCAATTGAATTGTTTTAATCAAAACTAAGAGTTTAATTAAAATCTTCTATTGCCTATGAGAACTATTTTTGATTCATCCAAGCCACTCCTCTGTAATAATGGATTTATTAATCTCCTTACCCTAATTAGATTAGCTTATCACAGCAATCACTTAGTTAATAATAGAGTTTTAAATTTAAACTAATCTTCACAACAATTTTTAATGTTTTTATATCAAAAGGTTTTTCATGAATAATCTTATTAAAATATACCATGGCTTTGTTTAATTGATTTTAATTGTAAAAACACATGCCCAAACCATAAAGGGAATCAATATTTTTTGGATCATATTCTAAGACTTATTAAAAAATTTCTATTGATTTATCAAATTATTTTAACCCACAATATGCTTAACCTAAAATGTCATAAAATTTTAAATTACTTTTACAATTTAAAATTACTGATTTTAATCTTGGAATATTCTAATCTACTGCCTAATCCAAAAATTCAATTAACTGATTATATTTCTTTTGATGTAAACATAAATTAGATATAGCGTTAATCGCATCAGAATATTTTGGATCTGCTTTTAGTGCTTCCTAATAATACACTAGACCTTGATCATAATTTTGTTGTTTGACCAGCAAATGACCTATAATTTTATTAAATCCTTACCATAATTTAGAAGAGCTGCTTTGTCATTATTTTTTATTTTTAAAGCATTTCTAAAATATGGGTCGGCAATTTCAAAATTATTTAACATTAAATTTATAAAACCTATCCCAAAATTTCCTTAAAATGAATTATTATTAATTTCCACCAATTTCTAAAATATAGACAAAGCCTCCTAGTACTTCTTCTCTAAAATATAAATATTTCCTATTTTATAATTTTCTGACTTTACCAATTTCTGCAATAGCCTGAGAATGTTAAGAGTCCAAATCGCTAGCAGCCTTACAGTAAAAGAGGGCCTGTTATAAATTATTCAGTCCAAGATAAGCCAAACCTTATTTAAGTTATAACTAACATAAATACCTTTAAAGTACTACGCATCAGCTAAATTTGGATGTTTTTCTATTATTTTGTCTAGAATTTCAATTGCCTCTTTATATTATTACTTTTTCAAGAGTCCAAATGCTACTATTATAAGTTTAGTTACCTTTACTTAATCGAGAGTTATTTTTTAGGGTAAAAACTTTTGGAGAACTTTCCACATTCCCTAAAGCTAATTTTATCAAAAAAAAAAAGTACAAGTTTAAGATGTTTAATAATGTTCCAATTAGTTTATTTCTTTATTTTTTTCTTTTGTAGCCCCACCTCCCATTATTATTATTAATTATTAATGATTTAAATTAAAATGTAATCTAATTTCCAAAAAAACGTAATTCTTTCTAATGAAGAGATCAAAATATCAATATAAATTTTATTTTATAAGAATAATTAATCATATCAGAACAACTTATTATATTTTTAACATTTTTGTTTAATTATTAAAAACAAAAACAGTAAATTATTATTTTATACCTAGAAAGAAAGGAGAGCATTAATTTAAAATAATAATAAAAAATTTCTTTTATAGATTTTTATTGATGACCGACCTAGATATTTATGGAAATTAAGCTAAATTTCTAAATCCGTTATGTTTTTGGAAACTAATAAAAATAGTTGAATAAAAAAGTTCTTTTTAAATAAAAATTTCATGCTAAGTATATAAAGTTTTTTCAAGTAATTTAGATATGGAAATTCTTTAGCTTTTAAATTTATTATATAAAAATTTGGATAAATAAGAGCAAACTATTTTTAATGATAAATTATTAGTCTAATTCAAAAAAAATTGATAATTATTGAAATATAACACTTTAAACAATGATATAATTTTTATATTTGATATCATCCTACTATTATGATGCTATTGATTATTCTTAATATTATTGATTGTGTGAGCTTTGCGGCGTATAAACTAAAAGTCTTTTTTTCTTAATTAATTATCTAAATTATAGGAAAGATATTTATTATTTACTATCATATGATTTATATGTTGAGCAAGAAAAGGAGAATATGGTATATGTAATTTGGAATTTCAATTAAAATTACATAATCTATGAAATATAATATTTAAAAATGCCTAAAGCTATATTAGTCGTCCATATAAAATTTGTTATCATAATAATATCTATTGAAAAATGAGAGATTATGATATTTAATAAAATATAAATAAGATGAGACGAATTAGATAAAGAAGTAGAAATTTATTGTTAAATTAGAAGAAATAGATTAGAATTAATACATTTCATAATTATTATGTCAAAAAATAATAAATTAATAGATGTGGCTAAATATTTAAGAAGGTTTTATTATAGAGTTTAGAATTTTGTTGAATATAGAGTATTAGTAAATTAGAAGCATATATTATTCGTTGGAGGGAATCAAAATCCGTTGACACCTATGCTATACTAAAAATTTTATCAGAATTGGTAAATTGGGCATTTGGGATTATAAGATGAATTATCTATAAAACCTAATTTCTTACTAAATTAGGAAGAAGAATTAAACAAATTAGTTGAGCAAGCAAAAAGTCATAGTACTTAATATGATGCAATAATAATATTGGAAGATAGGAATGGAATGTAATAATCAGGAGATAAATTTGAAATGCACAATATATATAAAAGTGAAGTGAGAAGAGCTTTAATAGCTTGTAATTTGGCAACAAAAATACTTGCATCAAATGGGATGATATGTTTTGCAATAGATTCAAGAAGTTACTTTGAATAAAAATAAGATTCTCATATACCAACAGCAAAAGTGATGAAAGATTGTTAGATAGCACACTTATGCACAAATTTAGGAGAGCGAGATGATTTAGAAACTGATACACTTGTAATTGGAGCTTTGGTTGAAGATGATAAACTTAATAGTGTAGTGCAATACTTGAAATTATGGGCTGATGGAATTAAAAGACCTGCTAGTGGGACATTTGCTAATTTCAAATTGAGTACACATACTAAGCCAATTGTATATCCTGAGTTATTGTGATAATAAATATATATTATAATAAATATCTGATAAGAGTAGTGTAGATGAGGTTTCTCTGATTTTAGTTAGTTAAAAGGTAAGTTTTAAGGATTATAAAAGATATGGAGATGAGATTGTTGTCTTTAGATATAAAGTGTAGATAATTGTTTTGGATTATTGAAAATATTAATATTAATAATGCAAAAGGTTTTAAGGTTTCATTTTGGTGTCTTGTCAAGACCTAAATTGCACATTTATGATAAGGGAAGCAAACATACTTTATCAGGAATTAGAGCAACTATACATGGAGGTACTAGTTTTTCAGGAATATATATGGGTGGTATACTTGGTAATATTGGTTCAGAATTAATATTCCCTCATAATCATTAGTAAGAATAATGTGAAATAAAAATATAGATATAATTATGAAGACCATGTGAGAGAATTGAAAACAACATCTGGAACAGGTTAAAATTGGTTATTACATGATATGAATTATGATAACAAAGAGATGATTGAATGGACTATGAAAAACTCAAATGTGGTAGTAAATTTGCTTGGACCAAGAAAACATTTAAAAAATAGAAAAGATTTTGAATGGATAAATATAACAGTGCCTAAAAGAATAGCTGAAGCTTGTGCTAAGAATCCAGGAGTGATAAGATTTATTCATTTTTCAGCTTGTGGTGCAAATCCTCATGCAGAATCATTAGATTTGTAAACTAAATATATTGGTGAATAAGAAGTAATATTTTTTTGAATTTATTTAGGTTCTTAATGCTTTTCCAAATGCTACAATATTTAGACCTAGTGTCATGGTTGGAGATAATGATGATTTTGCTTATCATTGGTAAGTATAAAAGAGATACTTACATAATTTTAATATTGTTCCAGATAATTGTTTAGCCAAAAGATAACCTGTAAATTATTTAGTATATTTAATAAAGATTTTTGTTTAAGATGTGGCTTAAGCTATGTTAAATGCTTTGAAAATGCCAGAAACAATAGGCTAGACATATGAATTAGGAGGACCTCATGTTTATACATTATTAGAATGTTACGAAATGTTCCATAACATAGTTTAAAGACCTCCAAAGTTGGCTCACATAGATAAATAATTATTGTTGAAAATTGGTATTGGATTCAATCTTTATAAATAGCATAATACATTCCTAATTGGAAATATTTCAATATAGATTACATTTTGAAACATGGCGATGACATGATAGTATAGTAGGGATCAAAAACTATTGATGATTTATGTGTCAGACCTTTGTCACTTACTTAAGCTCTTTAAAATATCTTCTGGGATATCCAAGCTCGTTATGGAGGTTCAAGTGAATTATATGAAAGATGAATTCATATCTAATATGTTATCGAAAATAATCATAATATCATTAATATTTTTGTAGTATTTCAAAAAGATCTTACTCATTCATAGGTTTTGTGAGATAATCAACCATACCAGCCTCAAGACATTTCTACTTTTCTTGTAAATCTGAATATCCACTGCATCCCACTATCAATTACTTAGGATTCATTTTCAAAATTTATTTTGTTGTCTATATACCATTCATGACTGGCATTTCTATATCCATAAAAATTAATTTGTATCCCTAACAGAAATTGCTGCATCTCTTCTCCTAGATTCTTAATAATGCATCTTTACCAGAAAGAACCTCTTCTACATCAAATTTTTGAATCTATAAGACATTTTTACTCTGTAACCCCAAGAAAATCTTTCTTAAAATATAAACGTTAAAGCAATCATCATCCACTATCATATAATGGTAACATTGTTAAGGTGTATCCAAAGCAATCTTATAACATTCCTAGTTAAACGTTGTCACTTCATCAACTTCCTATTATGGCGAAATCTATGGAATTTTAAAACTAGAAACTCTCTTGTTATTTGTTGGCACTTCCAACATAATATCGAAGTAAAAGAAAGAAAAGTGATTGCTTTGATCTTTATTTGATTCAATTTATATACCTGAACAACCAATATTTTAGGCTATTTGATTACTTATAACTAAACCCAACCCTACTCCCTATTCATTAAGTTTCTTACTTTCCTCCGAATTCACTTTGGAGAATGCTTTAAATAAAACTTATTGATCTTCTTCTTTGATTCCTATACCATCATCTCTTACACCCACTCTCAATTTTTTCTCTTCTTACAATTCTACAATAACATCAATTCTAGTGCAAGTAAATTTAAACGCATTACTTAAGAGATTTACAATTATTTACTTAATTCTATTTTTATCAGATATGATAAATTTAGGTATACATAGATTATAATCGCAAAACAATTTCAGATTCATTAAATTTGCTTTTAATGTGAACATTTTAATTGATTCATCAATCAACTTTTTTAGATTGAAAGGTACTTTCTGAATTTTAAATCTTCCATTCTTTATTTAAGCTAAATCCAATAAATCATTAGATAAATTTAACATGTATTTCGAATTATCTAATGCAGCCTGCAAATATTCATTTATCTCTACTTCTTTTTATATCACTTTTTATTGTAATGCACATTCAATCATTTAAATAATACAACCTAATGGTTATCTATATTCATGACTAACAAATGAAAGCATTTTAGACTTTTAAATATCATACTCTTTCAAATGTCTTATCTTTTAACGATGACTAACATCCCTACAAATTATTAAAATATTTTTATCTATTGATAAAGTAAGTTTAAATTCAATCAATTTATCATTGTCTTATCTTGAACAAGCAAGATTCTATTATAACTTCATTGTTTTTAGATTATCAAATAAACTCAAATCTATATGAGTACTTACTGTTATTGACTCCTGTTTTTTTGATTTAATAATTTTATCTAACAAGTCTTTCATGCTTATAGGTTTATTTCTTTCATGCTATTAAAAATCATTCAAATGTTGCTTTAAAGAGCAAAACATCAAGTCTCTTATTGGAAACAAAGATCTACTTAATTTCTAATTAGAAAGATTTCCAAGTTTTTACTGGACAGATTCCTTTATTGAATTAATATCTTCAAAATAATCATGACTTTGTATATGTAAGTATTATAAACTTTCTAATATTTACAAGATGTCTGTGTCTTAATCTTTACCAAAAATAATCCTTGTAGCATTATTCATGTATGATATTTTATAAACGTGATTTTATTCATCCAAAACATTTAATACTATTAATCCTTCTGAGAAATATTCTAGTGAGTTATATATTATATCTGGGTTAATATATTATTATTGCATATCACTAAAATCGTCATACCCTTTTTATAAACCTTATTGTAATTATTCCTAAGATGGATTAGAAACTATTGAAAATGCTCTTCTAGCTAATCCTTCTAACTTATTTCCTGTCACCGTTTCAATGAATGCTGAAGTAGTTTATTAATTTTTCCTTTCCTTCTTTAAAACTGGGAAATCAATGATTGAGATAAGCAAACAAAGTATTAATTATGGAGATTCATCAGTGAAGTCAGTTTGGAAGTAAGTGTATATTTACTAAAAAAGACATACAATAAAAAATGTTCCATAATAGAGAGTATTTTGATTTGTTAAATAATATTTTTACGATCCAATTCTTCCTATTAAGTCTTTTGAGATTTGATGAGTCCATATTAATTATGCATATGTTGCAACATTGAGATTTACAACATTCAAAATAATCAAACATATTGCATCAATTTAAATACAAATTAGAGTTCCGAGTAACTTGACCTAAAAATTTGTATATTGTAAAATAAACAAAGTTATTGAAACTATGCTTGTAATTATCATACAAATTAGATTGATATCATCATTTCGTACAGCATAGAAATAGATTGAATAACAGAATGTTATGCAATGCAATATAGATATTCGTAAGAATTATCTGTCTTTCATAAATATTATTCCTTATATTACAAATCAATAAATTATTAAACATTATTTTTGTTAAAATTGATTGTTTTCGTTTTTCCGATATTTTCTTTATTTCTTTCAATTTTATCAAATAAACCTCTTTTATTACCTTTATAAAAACTAGATCTTCTTGGTTCTTAATTCTTAAAATAATTTCAAGATTTACTAATAAATAGATACTATTATTTTAAATTGAAATATTAGTCAAATTAGATAATAATAATAAATTGTGCTTTTTATTCTTTGAAAGATCCTATAATTAAATTTCTTAAAAGAAGTTGAGATAATTAATTAGAAAAGTGATAGTTCCAATATGCATAGTTCACATATTAGGAAAAATAAGTATTTTTTTTTTTAATGAAAGAGAACTGGAATATAAACATGATAAAATTTGATTAATAGATTTTTATTTTATTGATAGTAAAAATATATACTTTTCAGATTATATAATTCTAAATGATCAATTCCAATTCGAATCTGAATGCTGATTTGGTACAAAATCAAACTTTTTTTATGATCCTGTTAAGAAGAAGTTTGAATTTGAATTTGTTTTGAAAAGCTAAGAATATTAAATATAATTTACATCCATCTCCTTTTTATATAAATCATTTTATTATCTAAATTATTCAATTTAATCATTTTACAACTCTAATGTTTGTAAATGATGATTAATTTCATTATTCTGTGTTTTAACTAATTAATTTAATCTATCTATTTCTCCTTACAAAACAATTATTCTATTTTCCAATCCAAGTTTAGTTTATGTTAATTAAGAACAGGCTGATTACAATTGTTCTCTATCCTTTTTAATCAAATTTAATTCATCAGTTAATTGTTAAATTCTTTAATCAATTAATTCTTTATTCTCCATGTCTTATCTATTTCTATTCATGTTTAATGTATCTATATCTCTTTCACTATTTATTAAGTTAAATAAATTACAATAATGACCGAAAAGAATTCATTTATTGAGTCATTTGATTCATATTTTTCTTATAGTCTAATTAAACTTTATTAATTTCTTCATCTTTTAATCTAACCAAATCATTTAATCTATTAATTTCTGCTTATTATCTATATTCATTCCTTTTAAGATCATTAACACAATTCTCTAATCTAATTGTTTTATTGCGTAATTCATCTATTTCAATAAGTTATGATGTATATTAATGTTTGAATCTATCAGATTCCTACAATTAATTTTCAAATGATTAATTCTATAATAAATTTAATGAATTCTACTCTTTATTTTATAATTTCCATTTAGACTTCATGATCTTTTAACTTAAGTACATTTTATTCGATTTCATTATTTCTTCTTTTTAAATCATCAATTTCTCTTTATCTACTTTCTAATTGTTCTTTAAGTCTTTTTACTTCACTATCTAATCCTTAAGATGAGATTTGTTAATAATTAAACTCTAAATAAGTAATTTTTGACTAAAGAGAATCGTTTTCTTATTATTTCATAAAATTTTATTATTGAAGTCTTTCAATTTCTTTAATCTAATGTAAATTGATTAATTCTAATTCATTAATTCGATTTGTGTGATTCATTTAAGTTAACTCTTCCTTATGATATTTTTATCTCCAAACTTCTGCCTCACTAATTGCATTATCCAATTCTTCCTATAATTTCATTATTTAATCATCAAATTACTTACTTCTCAAATCAGAACTATTAATTAATTATAGAACTTTGTTTACTTTTATTTGATTTAAGAGAAATGCTAGTTGTAGATCCTATCATATTCACCTTTTTATTTATCTATTTATTATTTTGATTATGTTTCAAGAATCTAATACTTTTATTTCAATTATTCATGCTCATTGAGTAATTAATTATATTTAGCTTCTTTTTCGCCATTATGATATTACTATTGCTATATCTTTTGCATTTACTAATCGTTTTATTTAAGTCTCAGAACTAATTCCTATAAAAAATATTGAATAGAAGATTTTTACATTTTTCTCCAATTCTGCTTATTATGATTGATTGAAATAATAATCACATTATTCTTTCAATAGTCTTAAGTTTGGATCATTGACTGATTTAAGTCTATCGATTTCTAATTATTATTATCTAATTTTTTCATTGAGCTGTTAAAATTTATCATTTTTTTAATCTTATTCAATTTTTTGTCTGCAAATAAAAGATTCCTATTCCACTTATCTAATCTTCCTTTATAAATCCTAATCATATGCCAATTAAGGAGGAGATTGGAAGTTTGGCACAGAGGTGTAATGATTAAGAGGCACTTCAACAACTTCATAAATTTTTGGTTTAAGAACAGTTTTCATTCCAGGAGGTGGTTGTAGATTTCCCATTACTTAAAATTTTGAAACTGGAGATACTGATTTGTTTGGATGACCTTATATAATCTAATGTCTTATTGGACTTGTATTATTATACATTATTTTAATGTTAATATTATTTTATGTATGCATTTCTCTATCTATTGGAGGATCTACACTTATGTTAACTCATTTATTCTTTTTTGATAACCTTAAAGTATTTGCTTAAAGAATCGTTGCATGTCTCTCAATATCAGATTTTTTTTACGCTTTCGGATTACTGTTATATGTAGAACCAGCTTTTGAAGGTTATGATGAAACAAGGTTGTTTAATTTAATCTATATTAGATGCACAATCCAAGGAGCTTTGACTTAATTTGCCACCATTTGTGCCTTTCTTTGGAGTACTTCAATTTCATATTGTCTTTACATATCAATAACAAGAGGGTAAAAGGAATTGATTTTTTTTGAAAGATATGAAAAAATTATTTTTTCAATAGGTATGCCTTATATTCATATTGCATTTCTATTTAGGTTTTGGTATTCCTTTTATGATGGCCATAGTCCCTATGTTTTTCTAATCCTATGCTCCAACACCTTCAAAAGTACCTGCTACTTGTTCTATTAGCTCAAATGACTAAACAAAATCAATTGATAAAAATAGAAGCTTAAGTTTATACCTTAACCTTACCTTATTTTACTTACCACTACTCTCATCAGTATTAATATCTGTTTATTTCATAATGAGAACATATTTAATGATTAAAAGAATAAAGAGTTAGTACGAACTATTAAACAAACAAATAAATATTCAATTAATTTTTGCACGTAATTTAATACTCTATCCATTGGTATTATTTATTTGTTGGCTACCATCTCTATTAATATTTCTGATTTTTGTGTTCAATGAGAGTTGGATTGAAAAAATACAATAAGATTACTTTATCGAATAAAATGGCCCTTATTATTACATAAGAATCTTTTAATATGGAATAAGTTTCTTATAAGGATTCTTTAACAGTCTTGTGTATTGGTTTAATAGTTATTAAATGAGAAAGAAATTGAATTCGCTAGAAAGGGAGAAAATAGATTATAAAAAAGCAAGAACTTTTTTCTCCAATAACAATGAAAGCAAAAGTAGTCAATTAACTAACAGTTTCGAAAATCTTCAAGATATTTGATAATTTGATAACTATTTATATTATTTCTAAATTTTAATTCATTATGAATAAAAATAAATAACTTAATAAATATTAAAATAATATAAGAGTGAAGCATAAGCTTTAAATGAAATACAATAAAACAAATCTGTTTCATAATTTATTAATGTCTAAAATTACAATAACAATAAATTTACATATTATAATGGTAAATAATTTCATTTGTAATTAATTTTACCTAAACTTATAGAAGATTTCTTTTGATGTTTTAAATTATATTTAGAAGGAATCGACAAAGAAACTTGTATAACTATTTATAAGAAGAAATAAAATATATATAGAAATTTTATGATAAACTTAAATAAATAATGATTTTTAATGTGAATAAATTTCTGGCTAAATTCTCTGCTATTAATCCAATTTAAGAATTAAATGTTAAATTCCAAAATTCTAAATATGAATAACTATGCGAATATATGAAGTAGAATAATAAATCAATTGGAATTAAGTACATGGCTAAAACAATATTTTAATTAAAAAGAGAATTAGATTCTCAATCTAAAAATTTAGAACTAATTTAATAAGTGACTAAGGAAATGAAAGTATATCTCTGAATTACCAAAGTTAGGATTTTATGATTTAGAAAAAATATACTATTCGATCATATCATTAATTGACTTAATTGTACAAAAATGTTGAGGATTAAGAATTTGCGATAACAATTTTCCCCAGACCAAAAGCTTAAAGAGAAAAATCAAAAAAATCACTTGCTTTACACGAACTAGATCGATTTGATGAATATTTTAACTATACAAAATTAGATTCTCCAGCTTTAAGTTTTATTATTTTTAAACTCAATTAGAACATTTAGAAGAAGAAAAAAGAGAGGAATTAATCAATTCAAGATTAGATTAATTGAATCCTTTAGGTTTAGAATTTTTTGCAGAAGTTCCTGTTAAAGGTGTTCTTACTATATAAACCCCCTAAATAGATTAAGTTTTATTACTGACAATGTTAATTAGTTCTGGAGGTATAGAATTTAAGGATATCTCTGTTTTTGATAATATAAACTTGAGACAAGAATGGCATTCAAAATTGTTAGATATTGTAGAAGAGTATTCAGATTCATATAAATCTAATGTATTGGATCTATCAGATGTATGAAATAATTATATATTAGCCATTTCAAAGTAATATCGTTAAATATTTAAATGCTTTTGGATTTTAAGCAGAAGATGCTTATTATTTAGAATTATTAGCTATTCTATCCGAGTAAACTAATTATATGAACTGGTTAAATGATTTACACAATATAGTTCTAACAAATTAAATCCATTCTGCATGATCATGATTATTTTGAATAATATAAATTTGAATAATTTAGTATTTATTAAAATCAAATTTAATGTTTTTTAATATTATGGAAATATATTAATGGAGATTTGATATAAATTAAATAAGCTTCAAATTTTGAGTAGAGATTTCTTAATGATAGCCTTGTGTTTTAAATGGCTTGTCTTTTGCTAAATTTTAGAATTGTAGATGTAAGAAACTGACTCTTTTTTAAGGAAAATAAATCTAAATATGATGTTAAAATTTATACCCTAAAGTGCGAAAAGCTTTCAAATAATCATCATTTTTAGTGAATTATAAGATGTGTGCAAGGTTACAAAGCTTATTTTTAACGGAATGCATCAATTCAAGAAATTCTTATCCTTTTGTTTCCCCCAATAATTTATAAATAATGAATTGTTGTCTAATAGCATAAGCTATCAAAGCTTTGGTGAAATTTTTATGAAGATTTGTAGATTCTAATACATCCTTGAGCTTGACATTTTTTAATTCTTTTTTTTTCTCTATTATTATGCTTCTTTCTTTTTTGGCTTCTTTTTTTACGTTTAAACCCTTATCTTTCTTTTCGACTTCCAATTCTTCTGTATCATAGTTAGATTATTAACTATTATTTGGAAGATTGTCGCATATTGAACTTGATGGATGCTCAAATTGAGGTTCTTATTAATTACAAGCTTAGGTTTAAAAATAATAGACAGGATAAACTACTTACGGCTAATAGAATGGAAAATAGTAATAAGCTTGTTAAGAATACAACATATTTTTGGTTAATATTAACATATATATATATAGGATGTTAGATTTCAATAGTATATTTATGATGGACTTTGCGTTAATTTATATAATTAAAAAAAATTATCATCAAATTAAAACAATTACTAATTGATAATATATTACAAAAATTAAACAGAAAATAAATCCAATTATAAATTTTGAGAAATACCAAAAGAATATTGATAAAAAATAAATTTGTTTTTAATAACTAAAAATTTATGTCTGATTCGTCTGATGATTTAAAATCAATCATATATTTTTGTAATACAAAGAAGGACTATAATATATTGATAATAAATATTAATGATATTTTCCTGAATTCAATTAATGCTTCATTCAGCAACTTCAGCAGGTTACTCTCCTTCTTTTACTCCTTCTGCTTAACGAGCTTCTTCAGCCAATTTTGCTTCCTCTGCTAATCTAGCTTCTTCTGCTAATCTAGCTTCTTCTCTCGCTTATTCTTCTTCAATTCTTTTTCTTTCTTCTTCATCTCTTCTTTCTTGTAATACTCTTGCAGCTTCATCATAATCCTCTTTGGTTATGTCTGCTTTATTGATTCTCACAAAATGAAAATAAAACATTAAAATTTCCTATTTGAAATTATCAGCCCCCATTTCATCTACTATAGGATTAGACAACATATTGACTGTTGTTATTGTTCTAATTTTTGCAATTTTCTTTAAATCATCAAACTTTGCTAATTAATTCTCTCTAAGATTCAAATAATATAATTATGGAAACTAAATAACAGGTGTTTTAATTTTTGATATCTTATTTGCTCTGACATTTAATTTTAATAAAGATGGCAAATTATTTAAAGATCTAAAATCTTTAAGTTCATTCCCTTGCAAATAAAGTTCCTATAATATATTTTAATTATGAAATATACTTTTAATAATGGCATATTTGACAAACCATCTGTTGATTTGAGTTTATTTTTCCCTAATTCTAAGATTTCGATATTTAAATGTCCTTCAAATTCATTTGCTGTTGTGATTTCATTTTCTATCAAATTTAATCTTCTCAATCTTTTTAATTAGATTGTGTCAAGAGATTTGATCTTGTTTGTAGATAAATTTAAATATTATAAGTATGGAAATACTTCAGAATCTTAAAAATATGAAAGAGTATTAATTTCATTTTTGGAAGCATTTAATGAAACCAAATATCTAAAAGTAGTAAAATGTATATATATACTTTAATGGCAATAAATTTGTAATATCGACAATTCTATTTTATGAGATATCAATATATCTTAAATTTAGATGATTGATCTAAAATATCCTATCTATATCCTTCTCTGCAAGATTTAATTTCACATATGCATAAACAGTTTGAGTTTTACTTAATCCTGAAATCCCTTATAAAACTAATTCATTAAATTTTGCAGTGTCCTCTTTCAATTTTGCTTCATATTCTTCTCTAGCAATCCTTTCTTACTCTGCCCTTTCTTCTCTTTCTTTTCTCTCTTGCTCCTCTCTTTCTTCCCTTTCTTTTCTTTCTTATTCTTCTCTCTCTAATCGTAACCGTCTGGTTTCTTCATCCTCTTCTGGAGGCTTTTCAGGTTCTTCTTCTTATGGCTATTCTGGTTATTCAGGATCTTTTATTTATTCTTCATTCTATTCTTGTAATGGCTCTTGATCATTTTATTATAATTCTTGATTTTCATCATTTACTTATTCAATTTATGCTTCACTCATATAAATAAATTAATTATTAAATTTACATACTTAACTAAATATACTAGATATCTTAATTATAAATATGTATATTAATTAAATCATCTAATTTCACACATTGAAAATAGTGAAGATATATTATTTGAAACCTAAGAAGGAAATATTTTCCAAAATTTTATTGTTTCATCTCTAGAACCTATTAAAATGGTTGATTCATCTAAAAATAACTTAAAAAAACAATTAAATACCTGGACTTGCTGATAAATAAAGAACTCTCTCTTAATGGCCTTCTAATTAATGAATTTTTTTCAAAGTTGGATATTGCCATAAACAAACTAAATTCTACTCATAACCATGAGTCGAAAGTAATTCATTAACAATTTTAGAAAATCTTAATTTACAAACTTAAGGATTACAATTTATGCTTGCAACTTATTAATTAGTAAGTGAACTATGAATTTTTATTGTCTTATCTTAATTTCCACCGCCAGTAGCCAAAATAGCACACGAATTAGGATTCTACGCTAATGCCCTTATAACAGCTTTATGTGATTTTATTTCCCATGATATTGAATAATTCATTATCAATCTTGAATTTTAAAAATATATGAGTCAAGTGAAGTTTTTTAAATTTCAGTTTATTTACTCTTACTTTTAAAGAATGTGTTAAGGAGTGTTAGGAGTGAATAAAACCATTTTGAAAAGGTTTTTGAATATAAATATATAATAACAAAAATTTAATTCACTAGAATCATACAATTGTGCTTAGATAATTCAATTTATTTTATAATAGCCATTATAAGGTGAATTTTATTTTTACTTTTAATGAAAAATGAATTTTTTAAAACAATATTTTTGATTTGAATTTAACTATCATTTCAAATTGGACACTCATATCAGTGAATGAATTTGTTAGCTAAATTGAATATAATAATAGCTCAATAAAAAAATAGGAATTCATGCTGAAAAATAATCTAGAAAATAAATGTTTATTTTTACACTTAACAAAAAATTAATGGTTTTTGATTGATGACATATATTAATTAGTATTATTAGTATTGCCTCCTCTCATTTACCAAATAAACACTTTATTATCATTTCCTCCTGATGCTAATTAAAGCTCGCTTCCATCAAAAGTAACACTACATACTTCTTAAGTATGTCCCAATAATTGAAATATTTAATAGTTTGGAACTCATATATCACATATATTATTGCTTTATCTTTACTACAGTAAGCAAATATATTAGGATTAGCCCAACTTATTGTACTAATTCTTATATTAGATAAATTCCTTATTCCACCGAATGTATTTTTATTGTAATTCCATAATTTTAAAGAACCATCATAACATTCCTATTGCTAAGATTTATCCATTTGTATTCCATTACAATGATGTATAATATGCAGATAAATCATTATTATTTAGGGGTTCTCCTAATTAAAATACTTTTGAATTATCAACATTATATAAATAAACACATCTTTATAAATCGACTGCAATAAGATTATTTTTTACCCAATGTAATGTATTTTGATAGAAGTTATCTTCTAATCCTGAAGTATCTAATACTTTTATTGGTAGAGTATCTATTTTTCTTTTTGGTGTTTCAAGTTATTTAAAAGATTAAACTTTCTCGTGTTTTTGTTTATTGAAATTTAAAATACTAACATGTTAATTTTCATCGATATCTAAAACGTTTTCACTGAGAAGTTCTTCATATTAGTTTTCTTCTTCAATTTCAAATGATTAAATTTGTTTATTAAATAAATTTCTTGAAACATTTAATGGGGATATATCTATCACTATAAGGAGATGCTTAGATATAATGATCAGGAGTAATTTATTTATGATTGCTTTTTAATAAAGACTTCGATGTTTTCCAAGGGTTAACATTTTTCAGAGAATAGAAGTCATTATTCTTGGGTGATTATATTGTGGTAGATTAATTAATTTTATTTTATTTTTTATCTTTAGTTGGAGTTGATAATAATTAATACTTTTTTAGAGTGCCATTCTATTATTGGGGTATCTATTCTTAGTACATTTGAATTGAAATAATAATATAATTTATTAACAATAAATTGTCACACTAAAATTGAGCTTTTAAAAATTATTTATTAATCATAATGAATCGATTCTCATTTTTATTTGTTCTATAACCTTTTTATCATACAATCCATCATCATTTATACTATAATAATCATTCTAAAAATAGATTTAATAATTTTCATTACTTCAAATGCGTTTCTAAATTTATTTATCAATTAACTGGTTTATTTCTAATCTTACTTCAATTTCTTAAGTGCGTCAAATAAAATTAATATCTATTGTATTAATTAAAATTTGTAAGTATGAATTTATTCAATTTAATACTCTTGGAATAAAGCATTTTTTTAGATTTCACCATGATTCAAATAATGATTAATATAAATTCTAACCAAATCAATTTCCCTTATATCATGAGTCAATAAAATTTCAAAAAATAGCCAAGTAGAAAGCAGAGTAACTTATTACTCCTAACATTCCTTTGTATTAATCAATTCTATTGTTTCAGTCATCTTTTCTAATAAAATATATTTATTGCTATTAAGTATATTCTCAAAAATAATCTTCATCTAAAATTTAAATTATATTTTTATATTACTTATCGCTTAAGTACATCAGTAGGCCATTCATTAGATTCTTCATAACCACTCTTAATAAAATTTACCCATAAATATTCGACCTTCTCTTTTGTACATAATTGCAATCCTTGAGAGTGTTCCAAATAATCTAAACACAGTATTTAACCAAAGTATATATTATTGTCTTCGAAGAATTACAGAATAATTTTGAGATCTAAAATATCAACAAGAATTTTTCGCTTTTCTTAATGATAACCTAATAAAAATATATTGTAATTTTTATATACTTTAATTTTCACCTTCATTAGATATTACAAAATCATACATAATATCTTACAAAAATAGTTATTTACTAAGATCATATGCTTGCTTATCTACTTCATTAATATCAATTCCTTGAGCATTTTTTTGAAATGTTCTAATGAACTCTTATGCTTTATTTACATATTTTAATCTCTTTTTAATTGGCAATTTAGTTTGTATTTCTTCTAAATTCATTTCTGGACATTAATTTAAAGAAAATTGGGCTAATTTTAACAAAATTTAAATCAATTATGGATATACTTCATGATCACCTTTGACAGCTTTAGCGGTAAATTATTTCTTTTACATTTATAACTTCTCTAGATCATTCTTACATTATAAATCCATTTCCTAATTGTAATCAATATATTAAATAAACTCTTTTAACTCTTTTTATATGATAGTATTGGCTATAGCTTCAGATGCTTTTAAAAGCTAAAATTGATTTAATAATTAGAGAGATTCAACAAGAATTTCCTTAGTTTAAACATTATTTAAACCCTTTGGTGGATTTTTATAATAATTAATTAAAAGATTAAATCTTTAAATTAATTCTTAAATACAATTACAATATTCATCGCTTGATTAATCATTTTCTTATTATTAACATTTCTAAGCTAAATATTTGATATAGAATTTAAAGGTTGCGAAAGGATACATATAATTTTCAAAACATTAAGATAAATAAGAATGAGAGACGAGAACAGCTACTTCTTCTATTAATTTTAGTGCTTCTAATAATTAGTCCTATAATTCTGGCTACAAATCTTTATAATAAAGGAAGACAACTTTTTTCTCAAGAACCTTATCAATGGTAATTTGTGGAGTCTTAGAAAGTTTTAAGATTCTCTTAATTTTCTCATGTACCTTCTCATTTGGATTAAGCTAAATCAAGTCTATTTACTTATATGAGACTACTTACTTTTTTGAGCAGCAAATGTTAAAATTTCGTCGAAAAGATTTTATACTAGACTAATTTTTAAATCTTGAACTGTAAAGAAATCAGGAAAATGATGATGCATATATTAGACAGTATCTCTAAATTTTGTTTTATCACTCTTAATGATATGTATCATTAATTATTTTAATGCTAAATTACCAACAGTATCACCACTCAAAACACTTTTTATAGATAAATCAAATAATTAAGGTTTATTTTGATAACTGTTGATAATGTTTCTAATTCCTTACAATTCACCAAAAAAGTAAATCAAAAATTACAATAATTATTTGATTTATTTACAGTAGGATTAGAGTACCTTCATTTAAGTCTTGAATAGATATATTAATTACATGTTCAACATCGACATTTACACTAACAGCTAATTATTAATCAGAATAGGTTGTGCTTCTTGACATATCTAATCTTGTACTTTATTCAAATGTCTCATATATAAATTTACTGAAACCATTCTTATAATTTTGAAATTAATTTTATTCTTCAACTTATAAATCATTCCTTTAATTTTTAACTTACTGATAATAGTTAGGTTCATTCTCAAATAATTTAATTAATTTTTCAATCTACTTATATACTGTTTATAACTATTAAATTGAATAACTTTCGATTGGCTTATTACATTCTAAATTATAAACCTTTTCATTAATAAATTTCTTAGTTGTAAGTGGAGCAAGTATTTTCCAAATTAAAGCTGTTGTACTTGATACTTTTTTAGACTTTTAATTTCTATCCTCATTAATTAAAGAGCGTTTTATTAAAGCAAAATAAGCTTTGAGTGCCTTTTCTTTGATTATAACTCCTTTACGAATATATACTTAACCAGTTACCCAAATGGGGATTTTCTCATTATCATCGAAAAACTTTTGAATGTTTTCTGAGTAATGAATTCTTTAATAAGCTTTTTATAAATCTAATTAATATTAATGCTAAAGTTCAACATTTACATAGAAATCGTGTTCTTCTTGTATAATTATTTATAATATTTAGGCACAACTCTCTTCAATACCATATGCTCTTATTAATTTCTCTAATGGAAAATCTGCATCCACTTAATCAATAAAATCGTAATGTGTAACTTTAATAGCTGTAAAGAAACAATCAATAGGTCTCATTCTCACAATAAATTCAATGGTATGATCTGCAATACAAATATAATGTTCAGGTAGATTATATAATTAGGATTCATTAATATCAAAGTGATTAAATAATCTATTAACTGTCATTTTCCCAATATTATATATATTTTTAGGAATGTCATGACCATTTAAACCATGAAGCTCGATCTTTTCAATAGCTTCTTTCGAGGTATCTCTATATATAGAATATTATATTTAATTATATGAGTTAAATTTTGTAATTTATTATTCTAAACTTCTAAAATATTGAATATGAGCCATATCTAAAAATTATGCTATGATATAATTGTCCAAATGGAAAAGTGCTAATTATTCCTCTTTATATACTGATTTTAGAATTTAGTTTTATTAAATAGTCAACATCTCTTTCTATTTAAATTGTATCCTAGTTTCATCTAGACATACTCCATATGGTATTACTGAATCAATTTTCATATAGGGATGCTTTATTTAAATAATCTGAAATTCTGGTTTCAATTTGATGTATTGTTATTAATTGACATCTAAGTTTGACATTCTCTGTTTATATTGGTTGATTTCTTTGTTTGTTCTATCTTATAACTCGAATTATAAATAAAGTTATAATTAATCTTTTGTTGTTATTACCAAAACTATGCTGTTTGGTTACTATTATTTCTCAAAAAACACATGATAAAATTACAAATTTTAATAATCTAATCCATTTTTGAATTCGACATTTGAATTAAAAAGTTAAGATTATTTTATTGTGATTATTTCTTAAAATAGTTCTCCCTACAATCCGATATCATAGATTATTATAAATGTATCTTCAACGTTCTCGTTCTTATCAAGTTTCTCGAATAAACCGTAACAAATATTATATTCTTCTTGTATTTCTAGTTATATTAATCCTTATTAAGATGACCACGGAGTTAAATCTTTGAAAATCCTATTAAATTATTTTTTTATTTTCTCTTTCAGTTAAGTAGTGTAAGTTTGAGCTGTATCAATTGATTTACAAGTAAGAGTGCCTGAACTACCACCATAGATTAAATTATCTTAATAGAAGGTAATCTAATTTATTATTTCTCCATTAACATTGAACCCTTATTTTAGCATTTAAAAATTGTCCAAATCTCCTGTAAATGTATACAAATATATATAGAATTCAGAAGCAATTGCCATTGTCCATATATCATCAACCTATTAAAATCCAACGGCTGTAATATACTCTAGGTTATTAATCTATTATTCTTTGACTCTAATTGGAAATTTGTACTTCTTCTCGTCCTATGTTCAATTACAAATATTTACAGTATTATAATAATAATTAAGGTCAATTTGTAAAGGCGAATAGAAATAGAATACCATAGTTTTTTCATTCACCACAAAGTAAAGAAAGCCATCTTAAATGCCACTTAAAGAACAATTTTCATTAATTCTTATCTGTTCATGATGAAAATTAACAAAATGTCCTCTGTACAATGGAATTGCTAAGTATACTATAAATAAGTACATAAATTGTTAGGGACATTCACAGATTATTCATTTCCGAAAAGTGTGTTAATAGGATTAAAGGATGCTGAAGATTTCTTACTCTTTAAATCTTAGAAAAGCACTTATTGTGCTTAAGCTTTTGGTTTTGCATGTAACATAATTATTTTAATTAAATATAATCAGGAATGATGAGTTTTACATGGCGCCTTTTCATAATCTAAGATGTTGCGCATTAAATATGAGACTGTCGGACACTCATCCACTTAAACTTCACAATAATTTTTACTTGAATCATACATATCACTTTGAACACTGAATCTCTTTGTCTAAGATTTACTTGCTTCACCATCACTAGCTTCCTTTATTTCAATAATAGTTTTTAGAGTTGGCAATCCTTAACGTTAATTATGTGGTTTTGCTTTTTGTTTAGCATTCACAAACCATTAATGAGTTAAAGCATCAGATAATGAGCAATTTGATAGTAACTTTTTTATCAAATCCAATTGACTTGATGAAAACACGTGTATATATTATGAATCTGGAGTCTTCATCTCTAAATAAATATTAATATTCAACATGTTAAGACCTCGATGGTTTCATCAATTAATTCATATTTTATAACTAATTCCTTCATGTACTTTTAAAACAACTTGTAAGGGTCACTTTTTCGCTATTAATATATATGTGCATACCTTTAAATCTTAATTTATTTTTGTATAAAATGTAATAATATATAATAGAACCCCTAATTGATACAGATCAGAATGCACTCCTGGTATTTAGTTTTCTTCAAATCCACTCCAGTAATACTTATTTAAGTTAACCCATTTCAAATATTCTCTTATATCATCTCCTTATTTGAAGGGCTAGAATTTGACATTATTATTTACATAATATATGAATCCTATAACTGCAATTTCCAAAGATTAGCTTTCTCTATTGATTAATATATTTAATGCATTAATATTACCATGATATGCTTAGCGTTCATTCAAGTAACGTAATAAAAGCAAAATCTAATAAATCAACTAATAGATATTTGATAGATTATACTGTAGCTACTTAAACTTCCATAAATTAAATATTCTCAAGTAAGAAATTGAAAAGCGGTTCTCCTTCAAATCTTTCAGTAATCATGACATAGTTATTTGTGTCTTCATATATTCTTCTGATTTTGAGAATGGAATGATTTTTACTCTCATGCAACAAACCGAACGTTTGATCTAAGTATGGTTATTGCTTATTGATTATATAGGCAGAAAACTATTAGCGATTCTTAAATATGATGAATTTTTGCTACTTTTTTCTTAATAATGGAATAGAAATCTTGGAATAACTATTCTTGTAGGCGATACTTGACTAATAGGTTTTTCATTATGCAAAATTGTTTTATCTAATTATACCAATGTTTCTAAATATCAAAGTTATTAAAGAATAACATAATATCATTTCCTAATAGGAGAAGGTAACATTTTTTATTATTGTGGATCAATTACTTCCTCTTTATCTAATATTAAGAGAGTTAGATGTAATAAGTGTTGATTTTAAGAACATTTGGATATAATGTACATTACTCTTTAATTATAACACCGTCAAACATTACAGTTATACTCTGATTCAGAAGTATTTATGTAAGTCTTGGTTGATGATTCCATTCTTTTTAATGTTAATTGCTTATCAAACTTAAAGCCAAATTCTTAAACTCACTGTAGTCAAAGCTGTCTTCGCAACGATGAGCAAATTCGTTGGTACTTGTTCTTGATGGTCTAGATATGAAGTTTTGCATTTTAATTAATGTTTATTTGTTGTGGCAAGAAATAAAAAATTGAAATTGCTAATTTAAGATCACAGCCCTTGTAGAATGTAAAAATGCAATTGTAGGAGGATAGTATAGATGCTAAATTCGAATTTCATTTAGAAGTATATAAATAAACTAAAATCTAGAGATTCTAATGGAAATTGATAAGGGAAGCAACTGGAGAAGAATTAGTTAGACAACAATAAAAATAGAAAGAGAAAGAGAGATTGAAACTAGAACAACAATAGAAATTGTAGAAAGAAGATGAAGAACTTTAGAGATTGTAAAATTAAATTGAATAACAAACATTTGTTTAAAAAGAAAAGAAGTAACTACATGATTAATTGAATGATTTGTTTACAAAATTAAAAAAGGACTATTTGATAACATAAATAAAGAATGAATTACTGAAAAAGATGATTGAAGATGATAAGAAATAGATGAGTGAATTAACAAATTATGAATTTGCAAAAAGTTGAAATTTTTTTTTATAATGTATATTATAAAAACTAAGAAAAATTACATAATAGGATTAAGAAAATGAGAAACGAATATATAAAATAAATAAAATTAGAGAATAAAATAATTTCTTGTTTTATTTAGAGAATCGTGATGATCATTTATATAAATTTTATTAAAAGATATGAATAAATAACGCAAGACTCAATTGGAGGAGTTACAAGAGAAGGAAAGTAGTTTTGGTAGAGTGTTCAAAGTGGCTGGTCCATGTATTTTTGTTTAGTTTAACATAATAGTGGTTGTTGCAGAAAAGATGGCAGGTGCTAAAATGTTTGAGTTAGTAAAAGTTGGTTGGGACAAATTGGTTGGTGAAATCATTAAATTAGAAGGAGATAATGCATCTATTCAATGTTATGAAGATACATGTACTAATATTACGTAAATATAATTAGCTGGTTTGACTGTGGGTGATCCTGTGATGAGAACAAAGTCTCCTCTTTCAGTGGAATTGGGACCAGGTATTCTACATAATCAATAATAAATCTAGGTATTTTAACATAAATTTTCGATGGAATTCAAAGACCATTGTAAGTAATAGCAGAGCAATCAGCATCAATATTTGTACCAAGAGGTGTTGATATCCCAGCTTTGGATTAAGATAGAATTTGGGAATTCAAACCATTATCAACAATAAAAGTTGGATCAATGATATCTGGAGGAGATATCTATGGATCAGTTTTCGAAAACAATTTATTTGATGAACATAAAATATTGACAGCCCCAAGAGTTTAAGGAAGAGTCACATATATTGCACCAGAAGGAAATTATACATTAAAAGATAAAGTATTGGAAGTAGAATTGGATGGCAAGAAACACTAATATGGAATGAGTCATTTCTGGCCTGTTAGATAACCTAGACCTATCATAGAAAAGTTATAAGGTAATACACCACTCCTTACCGGATAAAGAGTACTTGATGCACTTTATCCATCAGTGTTAGGAGGTACTTGTTGCATTCCAGGAGCCTTTGGATGTGGCAAAACTTGTATTTCATAAGCACTCTCTAAATATTCCAATTCTGAATGTATCATTTACGTTGGATGTGGAGAAAGAGGAAATGAAATGGCCGAAGTGCTTAGTGAATTTCCAGAATTAACTATTTAAATGAAAGGAAAAGAAGAAAATATTATGTAACGTACTTGTTTGGTTGCTAATACATCAAATATGCCTGTGGCTGCAAGAGAAGCTTCTATTTATACAGGAATTACATTAGCAGAATATTTCAGAGATATGGGTTTTAATGTATCTATGATGGCTGATTCTACATCAAGATGGGCTGAAGCCTTAAGAGAAATCTCTGGTAGATTGGCAGAAATGCCTGCAGATTAAGGGTATCCTGCTTATTTGGCATCAAAACTAGCTTAATTCTATGAAAGAGCTGGAAGAGTAAGATGTAGAGGTTCACCTGATAGAGAAGGATCAATCACTATTGTTGGTGCTGTATCACCACCAGGAGGAGTAAATTATTATTTATTAATATTTCTAGGATTTCACTGATCCTGTTACTACCGCTACTCTTACTATTGTCTAAGTTTTTTGGGGATTAGATAAAAAATTAGCATAAAGAAAACATTTTCCATCTGTTAATTGGACTATCTCCAATTCAAATTACGAAAAAATATTAGAGCCATATTTCAATGCTTTTGATCCAGAATTTTCCCATTTGAGAGTTATGTTTAAACAAATATTACATGAAGAATCAGAATTAAATGAAATAGTATAACTAGTAGGAAGAGACTCTCTTTCTGAAGATCAAAAATTATCTTTAGAAGTATTTAATATAAGTATCTTTTAAGATTGCAAAAATTATTAGAGAAGATTTCTTGTAACAAGATGCTTTTAGTAAGTATGATTATAATTGCCCACTTTATAAAACTATTGGTATGATGAGATGTATTGTATCCTTCTTTGAATGTGGTAAAAAGGCTATTCTTGAATCTTCAGGAGACGCTAAAATTACTTGGAATATTATCCTTAATTAAACAAAACCATAATTTGTCAAATTATCTTAAATGAAATTTGAAGTAATAATAAATTATATAAATTTAGGATCCAAAATAACCAAAATAAGAATTAATGAATTATTTCACTAAGTTTGTTGATGAAATCAAATCTGCTTTTAGAAATTTAACAGATAAATGAGTATTATTAAAATTCCATAAACAATTAATTATTCAAATTGCCTAAAATAATTATATTTGTTATATAACATTCAACTTTCAACATTTTCTACTCGAAATAGTCATACTTCTATTAAACCTTGAAATTTATTATTATTTTAAACTTAATTCTCAATCAAAATAGAATATCTATTGATTTAAACTACTAAATCTTTTCTTAACTTGATTACATACCAAGTTTGATTGATATATATATATATTTATGAAAATATTAATTAGTTTCGCCTCTAATCTAATTTCAATTCTGATTAAACTTTTCTAATTTGAAATAATATATATGAAATAGAAAACAAGATGTTTTTGACACCATTGTTTCTAATCTATTATTCAGAATAGTTTATTCTCTATTTTATCATTAGTAATATTTCTTGATAATAATTTTTCTACTGTCTCAAAAAAAAGTTCATTCAAAACTAACCTCTATGATTTAAGAATCAGTAAATTTAAAAAAGACTATACTTTCTTAAATAGTTCGTTAGACTTATTGCTTCAAAAACTTCATACTTTTTTTCAATTCTTCTAATAAATAAATTGTTTTAAAAAAAAATACTAAATCAAAAAAAATATTCTTCGGTACAAAAAGGAAAAAATTTCTGAACCCAAAAAAATTTTTTTGTTAGTTTTCCTCTTTTTCATTTTAAATTTTATTCAAAACCTTTGAAAATAGTATAATTCGAATGAGCCTTTGAATATCATCTTATAAACCATGAAATTTTGTTATAATGAGAGGAATCCATCCATGAATATCACAATGTTGATTAATGCGTTTCGTTCGGGGGGAATTAATCCATCTTCATTATTTATACTGTTTGTATAGTTTTCAACATTATTTCTTAATTACTAAGAGAGATATGGGAAAAATAAAAATAATATACAAAAAAATATTCTATGTAATTTTTTTCGTAAAAATGTTTAAATTTAGAAAAACCTATTAGAAACTTTCAATATCTGAAATTAATACACTCTCTTTCCTTTCTAATTCAAGAAAAATAGTGCTAATCAATATTTAAATCGTTTTCATAGGATATTTTAGAAGAGAATTCTTTAATTTAAAATGTAAGGATCTCTTACTAATTAAATATTTTTTCTAAATAAAGTTCCTTGAGTTTCTCGTAAGTGTTATGAGATTAAATACTTCACATGTAGTTTATAATCAAAAAGGAATTTACAATTACTGCACATTTAAGTGTTTTTGTATGAGTATTTCTTAAAATGCAATCAATAAGTTTTAAAGATACAATAATTATACATAATTAAACTAAGAGATGGTGATTCAAAAAAGATCAGGAAAAGGTAAGTTTATTGAGGTTATAATAATAAATGCTTATAGTTAAAAGTATTAAATTTATTTTATTAAATATTATTCATTTCCAAAAAATTATTCTTTGCATCAATTACCTTATTCTATCAATCATCCTTTTTTTATCGAGATTTATAAATAATTTATATTTATTAATTTGTTATGATAATCTTCTTAGTCATAAATTAATGATTATTTATTAAGATGACTTCACTCATCTTATTGTTAACCAAATTTATTCGTTAAGAGTATAATTTTATAGGAAAATATACAAATTAAATTATGTTGATTAATTAATATCTTTAAATTAAGTTATTTATATATGCATTATAAATATTTATTTAAAATCTTAATTTAAAAAATTAAATTATTAAAAGTAGAAAATTTATTCTCCTAGTTTTTATTCTATGCATATATTATTTATATTCTGAAGCCCATTATCTAGGATCTTGTAAAATATTGATTCTAAATTTTTGAAACCTATGGGTAAATGTCTTCTTAAGTGTTACATTTAATAATGACGTATTAGATTGAAATGAAAAGGATACCTTAAGTACTTTGGTTCTAATGTATACTCTTAAAATACACATAATTTTACATTATAATTTATAATATATATAATTAATTAATCACATTTAATTTTGCAATATTTTGTTTATTTTTTATGTGTGTATTTTATTAATATATGAATTTCAAACAAATACTTTACATGATAAAAAACACAAGTTACAAAAAATAAAATTTTCTAAAAAGTATACATTTTAAAAGAAAAGATTTATAGAATAATATGATTGGATGATTAAAAATTAATATAAATTACTTATGAATAGATGATTATAATAGTATTATAAGAATGTTATAAAAATATTGATAGAGCTTTGATTTAATATACTAAGAATTATTTTTTGTAAATAATCATTATAATCAATACTACTTTCTATTCATTCATTTAAAATCATTTTGGATAATTTTCTTAATTCCTACATATACAAATCTGTAGCTGCATAACTTTAACCTTTTAACGCTCTGGCTAAATCTTAAATTTTTTCAACAGCCACAATCTCATTTAGAGTTTTTTTGGGTATATTCAAACTAAAAAATTATCAATTAATTTGTATTACGTAGAATTAACATTAGCTATTTCAACACTAGATCTTTGAAAAGACAATCTACCAGGGGAATGTTTAGAGTATTGCTTAATTCTTGCAGGAGATTATTATTAAGCATTTTTTTATGCTTTAGGGGATTAACTATTTCTAAAAAAGGATTAATGTGGATTAATTTGTGATTCTTTGGCTTTTTGAAGCACAGTTTTTTGATTGTCAAATTTTATACAAAACTTCTCCCTAACATCTTTTCTAAACATATCCAACTCTGCATATTTCTAATTGTTCAAAATAAATGATCCCTAATGCATAGATTAATAATAATATATAAATATATTAACAGATAAATATTATATATTTTTAAGTAATTAGTAAGCATCTGGCTGACAAGTATATATCATATCAAGTTAATTTGGTACATAATTCGTTCATAAAAAAATACATAATGTTGAGAATGAATTATTATACTATTTTTAATTTATGTGATAAATAAATAAAACATAATAAAACAATGATAAGAAAGCTTAAATCTTTAAGTTGATTTGAATTAATTAATAGTTTTACCAAATTTATATTGTATTTTACTGGGAATTAAGGAAATTCGTTTTTTATTAATTTCTAAAATGAAAATTGTTTTCGTATTGGTTGCTTTATCTTTGGCATCGGCAACATCAATTTCACCATATACTAAATTGAACTATTCAAAACAAAGATCCATGACTGCCGTTTTAGCTGAAGTTGAGTCAAAAATCTAATCTAATTCTCCATTGGATGCTGTCTTGAATGTTTTAAAATAATTTAGAGATGCAGTTAATGTTGAATAAGTAAATCATGATCAAATTTACAATACTCAATATAGTGAATGTGATTCAGAATTTGAATTTAGAAATGAAGAAGTTCAAGAAGCTTCAAATGTAGTCAGAGATTCAACAGCCTAGTTGAATGTATGCAAAACATCTAAAATTAGAACCACTAATTAATAAGAAGTTAATTAATAATAATTATTCACTTATCAAGAACATTTAACATTAGTACTTGCAACTGCTGAAAGCGAGTAAGGATATTTTAAAAAGAGAGGAAGAGACTATGAAGATTCTCTTCATGCAATTGATGAAGCACTTGATATCTTATCAGGTATTGCAAATGGTAGAAGAAGCTTTGTTGATTTAAGTAGTGTAAGTAAATCAATGTTATAGACTTCATTCAATATCTAGTATTCTATTAAATATGCCCCAATTTTTTATGCCTTTTCATAATTAGCTTCTTAATAAGATTCTGTTGATCCTAGTTAGATTGAACGAGTTGAATAGTTATTACTCTAATTAAGAGAAAATGTATAAGATACTTATAATGAATTCACTGCATCAAATGCTGCTTCTGTTGCCGCTTTTAATGATTAAAAAGAGAGAATCAATATTATCTTGAATAGATTATCAAATCAAGATGAAAAATTATAAGATAAATTAGATCATTTAAATTAATGCATAGGAACACAATCAGCTATTGCATAAGCCGCTTCAACAAAATTATAAAGAAATTAATAACTATGGGATTAAGCTGTAGCTCTATGTAATACTTTTGAAGTAGAGTATTACACTGCCACTAGAACAAGAAGATCTGAAATGTCACTGATTACTGAATTAGAAGAACAGGTTATCTAAAGATTTAAATAAGTGGCAGAAAAAAAACCAAGTAAGATGCTTAGATATGCCAAACTTAAATATTGATTAATATTCATAATAATAATTATGAAGAGTATATCATTTTTATTCATATTGCTTTGATATATTTTTGTTTAATACAGAATACCTAATTTTTCTATATTATATATTCTAGTGTAAATATTTCAGAAATACTATTTTAATAATATATATTATAGAAAAAAAACTATTGTATAAAAATGGCAGACACATAGACTCCTGATAATGTTAATTAAGCAATCCCCATCAATCCTTAATTTTAAATATCTAATGTATTTCACGATCAAATTCAGATTCCTAACCATATACCTCAAATATAATAGCCTTAAATTTAACAAACATATATTGTATATGCTCCTCAGATTTAATAGCCAAAACTTTAATTTCAACATAATCAAGTTTAACCTATTATATACCCTTAATTTCAATATAATTAACAGATTATTACTCCTTAATAATAAACACTCTTGCCCTATACACAATAACCATAAATGCTATAACCCTTTCTTCCAACAACAAAATAAGAAATAACTTTAAAGCATGATTTACTAAGAATAGCAGGGTAAATGGAGAAAAGACATTTTAATTTACAGGTTCTTTGCTTTTTCCTCATATTCTAAGCTTTTGCTTTTATTATGTGTTGTAGCTCTTATCAAAATGGATTTATTCAATTTCAGTATAATCTTTATGGTAGTTTCAAGCCACTATTTTACGTATTCACAGTGATTATGATTGTATCACTAATATATTCATATGCTGCTTCGAAGAAGTTAAAAAATAAATCAATCAGTATATTCTTGTATATTGTCTATGGATTATCCTATGGATTTTTTATTTAGGGTTTATATTCCTCTACTTACTATTATTACTCATATTATCAAAATGGAAACAATTATGATTTATTGGATTCAAATGGAGGGGATGAGATTGTAATTATTGTTTTGAGTTTCATCAATCTAGAGGTTTTGGCATTATTCACATATTCAATTCAAGAATTAGATAGATTAAGTTTTAAAAGTAAATTTTTATTCTTATAAATAGAATCCTTTTGGTACATCATAATTCCTTCAGTAATCTATGGCGGAATCTTATTTTTTCTCTATGACAATTATGAAGTCTTATGTGGAATTATATGTTTTTCAATAGCATTTGGATTCTATTTATAATTTATACTCTCTAGAATGATATCATCCACTAAAGTAAACATAATTATTTATTATTAATAGTTTAATTTAAGATCTGATGAAGGTAAATATGCAGCTGTCCTAATAAATTTTTTAATAATCGTACCATTTTTTGATATCAAATTAGTTAAAAGTGATGAAATGGTTTAAGAATCTTAAAGCTAAGCTTTTTAGTAATAAAATGTACAATGATAATTTAATTTATATCACTAAAGAATATTAAATTGTTTTAAAATATTTATAGATTTAATCTCAAAAATTTTAATAATTCTTTTGTTGGCTTCTCTTTATTTTTCAAAGAAGAATAAACTAAATAAAAAGATATTCAATATATCAAATCAACCTTATTAAAATTAGATTTTTTTAATTATTAATGAGTTTATGTAATTATGTATAATTGATAAATAAATAAAAGAAATTTAATCAACTTTTATTTTTGTAATAATCTATAATTTTTTGGAGTTATTACATTTGTACGGGTTTTTCTAAATATAATTCTATTCCAACTTATTAACATTTTGGAAATTCTATTTCTTTTTGATAACCTGAACAAGCCACTATTATAGGAAATTCTACCTTATTTTCATAACAATAAGTTAAAATTTATTTAGAAGCATTTATCCCATTGATTCCTGGCATTTCTAAATCCATAAATATTAATCCATAAACATTGGAATCACAAATCTTGCATTTTTCTTTTATCTTTACTTTTTCGATTGCTTTATATCCATTATATGAATAATCAATTTATTGAATACCTCTATATAAAATATTAAGGAATACAGTTTCATTAATTGCATCTGCAGAACATCAATATTAAATTAAGTATCATCTACAATTAATATTTTAGAACAACAGTCAATAATGGAATTCATCAATTTCTTTGGTTAAGTCTTTCTGATTTAAATCTCTCTTAAACTTTCTTCATTTTCATTAAAATTTTCAGTCATCTCACCTTCTTTCTAAATTGATTATTTCTTAAACTATGATTTTACATTTTCTTATTCTTAGATTTATAGATCTTACAAACGTACTGTAAATGAAAAGCTTGAACCTTTATGATAAATTGATTCAAATTTCAAACCTTCTCCCAATTATTACGCTATTTTATTACTAATATCTAATCCTAAACCAACTCCTTAAGCATTTAATCTCTTGCTTTCTTCAGAATTGATCTTTCCAAAAGCTTTCATTAACATTTCTTTATCTTGCTCTTGAACACCTATGCCTGAATCAGATATACTAATTTTCATAATTAAATCATCCATTAACTCTACTCTCAATAATATATATCCTTCTTAAGTAAACTTAAATGCATTTCCTATTAAATTTATCATAATTTGTTTAATTCTATTTTAGTCTTATTTTATAATATCAGGGCAATTCGATTGATATTATAATGTTAATTTTAATTGTTTTTTCTCAGCCTGAAGATTAAACATCTATAAACATTCTTAGCAAAGTAATTTTAGATTAAATCTTTCCATTTTTAACTAAAACTTGTTTGCTTAAATCTATGCTAAATCCAATAAATCATTACACAAGTTCAATAAATATTTTGAATTGTCAATAGAATTCTAAATATATTAATTATTTTGTTCTTTAGAAACATGTTCCAACATGGTTATCATACAACCTAATGGAGCTCTGAATTCATGAGAAACAAATGAAATCATTTTAGATTAATATTTATAATGATTTTAAAGTTATTAGATGTATTTCTTGTAACTTAAATCTCTACAAATTAATGTCATAACTTTCTTTATTTAAGAGTTAATATAAACATTCACTTCTAGAACAGGAGATTATTAAGACTATTTATATAAAAAAAATTACTTAAACAATTTTTTTTGATTATTGAACATAAAATAAATAACTTTCCTTATTTTATTTCTACCAAACTTTGTCAAGTATTTATGATAAATTGGTTTATTTTTATCTTTTTTATGATTTAGTTTGGGGTTGTTATTTTGAATTAAAAGAAAAAGACACACTATTTTACTTTAAAGAATCTAAATTGTCAAGTCCAATATTTTTGACTGATTACATTAGTTCTTTTCCCTCATATTTTTCAATCTTATAATAATTTTGATAAGCAATTGAGATTTAACTCTCATCTGTAACTTAAAACATTTATTTGGCAGAACTATTAATAAAGGTTGGTCTGGTCTCATATCCTTATTCATAGAGGATTACGCCCTCCCTAATTTAATTTAAGCATAGATTTCTAGTATATTAATCCAAAAATAGTTCATTCTAACTCATTTCTCTCCATCTTTGTCTTTCGGAAATTTAAAATAACTCTATTAATTTCGGAGATGAAGAACAATTTTATTTTTTAAAGTTTTCATAACTCATAATTGTTAATAGAATGTAGATTATGGCGTAATGAACTACAGCCCAGATAATATATTGATCCAAATTATCAAATAGTCTCAGTACACAATAAACTCCAATAAATAGCAAATTTACAGATTAAATAAAAAATTGAACTTAGTTCTTAAGCATTAAGTAAGCGTAAAATAACGAGTGTGCAAAGCAAAATTAAGGGATTTGAATTTCTACATGCAAAATATATGTAATTAATATTTGTATCATGATTATCCATTTTCTTTCTAATGTCTAATTGTAATAGATAATTATTAGAATAAATATTACCAATGCAAGTATTGTAAGGTTCTTGTAAGTGAAAGAATCAACGATTTATTATATTAGTTGACCCAATAATAAAAAACAATTAATAAATAAGGCATGTGATATTTTAATATTCATTATATTAATGTCACAACAGGCATGTACTACATGGTTTTTACCCAGGCCCTTATATCATTGATTCCACCAAAAGTGTATGTTCCAGTGACTGCTCCAGTAAAGCAATTATTAAATTCCTTTTTGCCTACAAATTCAATCTCAGAGATATTATTATCTTTTATTGCAAAATAATCAAAGCTCACTTCATCTTAATTACCTCCAAATACAACAATGAGATCCCTTTTTTAAGCTGAATCTAATAAATATAATCATTACTATTTACCAGCCACTTCAACATTATTTAATCTAAAAATTTAAGAACCTGCTCTGGCAACACTTAATTTTGTTTTTGATTTGATGTTTTCAATTGATCCTTTTTCTACATCCATTATGGCTATCTTATCAGAAGCTTTTTCACCATTTGAACCTCCAAAAATTAAGACATGTTTTGAGGAAATAGGTAAACATGATGAACCCAAATGATTAGTTATATTTAAACCTTATCTATATTTAAAATCTTTCCATTTCCTTGTATTTATATCAAAACATTCGACCTTATTACTATGAAGTACTTTCTAATAATAATTAATTGTAAATCTATACTGTTTCATCATTTTCAAATGTTAAACCACCATATACATAAACTTTATTATTCAAAACAAAACCTGAAAATCCAGCTCTAGCTTGAATCATTGATTCAACTACTTCCCATGATTATTCTCCATTCTAATTAACAGGCCCTTTTTCATCATAAATTTCACATTGATTTAAGAAAAACCAACCTTCTTATGTAACTGCTTAACCACCAACTACCATATATAAATATTAATTTGTTTATCCTGGTTTTAATAATTCAAAAACTTTATGATTATGTCTTGCAAAATTCATTTGAGGAATTACAGATACTTTCTCTCCTTCTATTTCATTACCATCTTCATCCTCTTTTGTTAAGCCTTATCTCCACAATTCATATTTAATTCTATATCCTTCCATATGATCATGTAATTAAATTCTAAAGCAAAAGCTCGAACTCTAAATTTAATTATTTTCTTGATAAGCACCACCTGTAACAAGAAATTCTGCTCCATTCTACTTATTTACATATGATGAAAAATATGGTACACAGGGTGGCTAATCCTTACTTATAAAAGCCCATCCAGCTAATGATATTTTTATTAAATTACGTTTAACATCACCAGTAGCAAAATTATATCCTAAAGATGGATAAAATTATTCTTCTTATTTTTCTAAATCAACAAATGGAGGATGAATCACTGTAGTGAACGTAAAATGATTTTAGTTTTGCTACATATTTAATTAATTTATATTAATTGGGAATAATTAATACATACTTCTAAATTTATTTCCAAAACAAAAAAATCATAAAAATAAATTCATAAATCTTTATGAATAAGAATACTTTATCATTTTCCAATAAATTGATATATTATAAAAGATAACAAAAACAATTTAATTAAACTAAATTTATATATTAAATCTGACATTAATTCGTAATTATAAAATAAATCATAAGAATTTACTATTAGTGTCATTAAATATATCTTCTAAAAGTAATAAAAAATGATTGCTTTTCTACAATTTTTAATACAACAATTATAGAGTCATATAGTAAGTGATATAACCATAGTTACAATTATCCTCAATATTTACATAATAATTTGATGAAGGATTTTAAAATGATAGAAATAAGATTTACAATTCTAGAATTGAAATTACAATCATGAGATGATAAAATACATTTTTTAATACTTATGTTAAAATCTAATATATTTAAAGGAAATAAATCTTTAGATATATATAATTAAAGCATTTATAATGTTAATAATACGTTATGAAAATAATTAAATATTTGATAAATAATTTTGATCCAGAAATATGACTAAAACTATATAATTATTATTAATAGAATTCTAGATTAAAATTTTAATAAAAAGAAAGCACAAATATAATTAATTATTTTATAAATTATGTAAAGAAGCTCAATTATTTATTGATAATATATAATCGAATATCATTAATCCACTTCAGCATTCAAAGGTATTAGAAAGTGTTTAGATTTAGAATATATGATAAGACTTTAGAATAAGTAGCCAAAATAGAATAATATTTGAAGATCTCTTTATGTAAGTAAGAAGCAACCAAGTGCTAAATTTTATATTTCTCAATAGTATTAAAATTTTCACATAATTATGATATAATAACTCATTAAATTTGATTATTAATGTTTTAACTTTAATTGAAAAACAATTATTCGTCTTCTAAATCAAATTAAATTCTTAATTCATTTTTGATAATTAATGAAAAATTAATCTTTTTTGTACTTGATTAAATTGGACCTTAAATTGATAAACTTGTGTAAAAATCTTAATCTTCTTTCAATATTTCAAATAAAAATCCATAGCCATCAAAAGTTATTTATGCTGATTTTTCAACTGGGATCTATAAAATATCATTAAGTAAAATAGATTTCTTAAGATCATAGATAGTGAGTGGTTAGTGATCAATGTTATTTTCAAAAGGTTATAATATGATATAGTTTGCAGCATGTTAAATTAATAATTTATTGTCATATTCTATATTTATATTATTCTTTATATAATTATTAGTATTTAGTTCAGTTTATCTATAGAATATGTTTATAACTTTTATTTTATAAGTAGGTGACATAACAATTTCAGTGTCTTTTTGTAAATAAAATTATTATTAACTATCATTTTCATCATATTTTAATGAGGGTGAAAAGTGAACGATAGGGTTTAAAGATTATACACTTACTTACTACTTTTATAAATTAATTGTAAGTGCTAAATAATTTTCTAATGTTTATAAGAATAAAAATTATGATAGTTCTGGAATCTTTTTCAATAATTTCTATGCACTTAAAGAGTGTACAAAGATTTCTTCATCGAAAATATCTTTAAATATTAATGTAAGACAAACAGTATAATCTAAATTCTAATCAAGTTTATAAGAATTTGCAGAAATATTAACAGGTGCTTTAAGAATAGCAACATCTTGATCATTAATAAATCCAGTATTTGAAATATTTTAACTTTCTAAGCTTAAAAAGTACTTAGGTAGTTTAATAAGTTTTTCAGCAAATATATTTTAGTTTTTTTTTTTTTTTAATGTCTAAGTATTCTAAAAAATCCTTATTATTCCAGGTTATCTTATTCACTAACAAATCTTACAAAAGTGTCTAAATATTTTGAAATCAATTATTTATTCTCAAGACTTAGACTCGATGATTATGGTATTGATTTATAAATTTACTCTTTTTTACTTTCTAACTTTTGAATTAAACTATTGTTTCTAGATTTTGCAATATTTGTATATATAAAGTCAATTTTTTCAACTATTTGCTTGTAGAAATGGTCATCCATAAATTTTAATAATATATAATAGACCTTAATATAATTGATTGTTATAATATAATTGGGTAAATTTGAGTGAAAAATGAAAGAAAATAAGATTTCTTTATAAATTGAGTTCAAAATAGTAACTAAATAAGATTATAAGATGAATATAAAAGGAAGTATTTTGATTCTAATAATAATAATAACATACAAAATAAAAATATCAATTATTAACATGGTAGTATTCTATGATGAGTATTTTGGGTTGTTAAGTTTTGAATTAGAATGGTTTTTTAGAGGATGATCTAATTAAATTAGGATCAAAAGGTTTCTTAGGTGTAGAAGGTCTAACAAGTCTTGAATTCATAAATCGTTAAAAAAATATTTAAATAAAAATGGAAAGTGTGATTTTTGGTGGAGATAATCCTTAACCTCGTTTTGGTCACACAATTTGTGCTATAGCACCAAATAAAATAGCATTATTTGGAGGTACATCATGAAATATAAAATTAAAGGAGCTGTTGGTGATACTGGAAGATATACAATTACAGGAGATGTGTATATTGGAGATATAAATTTAAAAAAATGGAAAAGAATTGAAGCTAGTGGAAATGTACCTACCAATAGAGCAGCACATCAAGCATTGGCTATTGAGTTAAATCAAATGATTATATTTGGAGGAGCTGTAGGAGGAGGTGGTTTAGCAGATGATAATTTATATGTATTTGAATTAAGAGATGACACAGGAACTTGGGTCACTGTTCCTGTTATTGGAACAACACCAGGAAGGAGATATGGACATACAATGGTGTTAATAAAACCTTATTTAATAGTTTTTGGTGGAAATACAGGTCAAGAACCTGTAAATGATGTTTGGAGTTTTAATTTGGAAAAATCACCTTATTCATGGTAAAGATTGGAGTGTTCTTCAGAATAGCCTCCTGTAAGAGTTTATCATTCAGCTGCATTATGTTCAACAGGTTCAGCAAATGGAATGATGGTTACTTTTGGAGGCCGAACTAATGATTAAAGTGCTTTAAATGATACTTGGGGGTTGAGAAGACATAGAGATGGTAGATGGGATTGGGTTAGAGCTCCTTACAGAGCATAAACTGAATAACCAGTTTAACGATATTAACACTCTACTTTATTTTTAGGAACTTTAATGCTAGTTATTGGAGGGAGATCTAATAATGTAGGAGAGACTCTTCCTTTTGAAATATATGATACTGAAACATCTGATTGGTATAAGTTTAATCCAATTCAGAGATTTAGACATTCTTCATGGTTAATTGAATAAATTTTATATCTTCATGGAGGATTTGATTCTGATTAACCAAATATTCCAACTGAAGGAATTCTAAAACTTGATTTAAATAAAAGATTTGCTTAAACACCTTAATTGCTAAAGTAATTGAATAATTTTAAAACTGATCAATCATTTTCCTAATCTTTTAATCCTAAATCCTCGCCGTCTTTAACACAAACATAAGATTAATTTAAAAAAACTAATTAATAAGCTTCAAATTAATAAAAGAGTAATTAATTTTATTTAAATTAGATTAAAATTCATATTAATAAGTAAGGGTATCAAGTGCCAATAATAAAAACATAAGATTAGCTAATTAGGCTTTGGTAGCTATGACATATGGTCCTGAAGAAGATATAACAAATTAAGTGAAGAAAGTACCTATTGATAAATTGCAAGATGAACATAAAAAATTGGGACCAGGATTTTAAGATCCTAATTCTTAAAATAAATCATAATTTTTAGATTAATTATGTTAACCTTTTATGCAAAATTTATTGATTCCTAAAGATTATTCATAGATTCCTCCTAATTCTAATTTATTAACAGGAATAAAAAAGGATATGATAATTAAATTATGCGATGAAGTTTAAAGAATTTTAGAAAAAGAACCAAATTTATTAAGATTGAGAAGACCAATTAAAATATATGGAAATTTAAACGGTTAATATTTAGATTTGATGAGATTTTTTGATCATTTTAAAGCTCCATATGATAATTTATATAATGGAGATATTGATTCATAAGATTATTTATTTTTAGGAGATTATGTTGATAGAGGATCAAGATCTTTAGAAATCATTTTACTCTTATTCACATTGAAAATTAAATATTCCGATTAAATTCATTTGCTCAGAGGACATCATGAAGATCCTAAAGTAAATAAGATTTTTGGTTTTGCTGATGAATGTTATATAAAATTTGCAGAAGATATTATGGATCCTAATAGCATTTATCAAAGAATCAATAGAGTGTTTTAATATATGCCATTAGCTGCAGTAATAGAAGACAAAATATTTTGTGTGCATGGTGGTATTGGTTAAACAATGAGGACTATTGATGAAATTGAACTAATATAGAAACCATTAGAGATTGTTCATGATCCAAAAACTGTATTATTTTAAATTATTTTTAAAGTACTAACAAAAAATAGCATTGGAATTACTTTGGTCTGATCCATGTATATAAGAAGAAGAATTGGAAAATCAACCTAATCCAGATAGAGATATATTTTAAAATAAATAGATGGTTAGATTTGGAACTAATAGAATTAATAAATTCTTGTAAGAAAATTCTCTAAACATGATTATTCGATCACATGAACCAACAATGGAGGGATTTGAGAGGTAAAATAATAATGTGATTACAATATTTTCATGTCCAGATTATGGAGGAAATTAACCTCAATGTAAAGGATGTAATATATTTGTATTTATATTTTTTAAGGTATTTTGTCCATATCTAAAAGAGGTGAAATTATACCTAAAGTAATTTTGCCTACTGCTCCTAATTAAGAATAAAAATGGATGGATTTAGAAGAACCAATATAAAGAAAAAAGGGTTTTGTTAAATACATAGTTATTGACAATGAGGAAGCTTAATTAAGAAAACGACCACATACACCACTTAGATAGAAAAGACCTTCATCATAAAAATAATTCAAATGATTTATATAAAAAATTTTTAAATCTTAATAACAATAATATTAAAATATTAATTAGAAGGTTTATAAATCTATCTTTACTTTTTTTTTTGTTAATTGAATAATATTTATTAATAATACTTATAACAATAGTCAGAAATAGGATCATTTTTATAAAATAGAAATTTTTTTAGATTTTATTAATAATAATAATCAATTGTAAAAGAAATCTTTATATTCCTTTAATGATTCATCCTCTTAAGCAAATGATAAAAATTTAACTTTTGTTGGTTTATTTTCAGGAATCAATTATTATTTAATTTCCTTCATTTTTTCTTCTATATTTATTAATATAATAAATTTACATTTTCTTCTTTCAAAATCTTCCTCAAATTTTTTTAGAGAATCTTCAGAAGCCTCATAAACAACTTTTGTTTAATGAGATTGACCACTAAGTTGAATTAATTACAATTGCTCTTTTTCTATTTTATCATTTTATACAGATTCAATCTTAATTGTTTAATCTTCTTATTTTTTTTATTAAATTTTCTGTATATATGTATCTTATGAAAAGCTCTACATATAATTATCAAGCTTTTAAGTAAATTTCTTTTCCTTCTATTTAACTTGATTTACTTCTTCAATTTTTGGAATATCATCTATTAAAGGACTTTAATATCCTATTTGTTTAGATAATTCTATTTCTTTCTATTAATTTAATTAAGGCTAAACTTCTGTTATCAATTATTTATCTTCCTCTAATTTCTTTTCATTTTCAATAACTGAATTTATTACTTCTAATTCCTTTTCTTTAAATGTATCAACTAAATTTAAAGCTTTTTTTAATGATCTCACATGAGATTCTTTTTATTATAATTATAAATCAATTTCTTGATTATTTAGAACTTATTTTTCTGTAATTTAATTATTTTAATCCTATTTAATAGATTATTCATCAACTGATTAATTAACTTCTTTTTATTTTTTGATTATTGTTTTTTATTTTTATTCTTTATCTTTATTTGGAGTTTTTTTAATTAATTCTTTAATTGTTTATTATTATATTTAAGGTTTCCTTTTTAAAGCATCTTAAAGTAAAGTTAATTATAATTCAAAATCAATAGAAGATTTTTATTATTTTTATTTAGAACTCCAAATGTACTCATCATCTTCTTCTTCTTCATTTAAATCATCATCATCATTATAACTTAATTCTTCAATAATATGATCTTAAATTTCTTCTTAATATTCATCTAAGTTTAATTAATCTACAAATATTTCTTTTGATTCTATTTTTCTTTCAAATAAATTTTAATCCTCATGTTCTAAAAATTACACTTAATCTTCTGTTATTTAAACTTGATTATTATTTTCTATAGTGTTTACATTTGATTATTAATCAAATTTATTATCTAATCTTTGATCAAATAATGTTTTCTTTATTAAATATAAATTTTTACTAAATCGGATAATGATTCATTGATTTTCTAATTTGTTTGTCCACTATTTTATTAAACCTCAATAAATAATATTTTAAATATACTTTTAATAAATGATAATGATCTTGTTTCTCCTTGGCTACCTACTCTTCCACTAAATTTTGGAGATTGTGCAAGTTCATCAAATAAAAGATCGCTTCCAACAATCAAACACATTCCTATTGCTGTTTATTGTAGATCATTTGTATTAATTGATATCTTTGCTTCCATATTATTATTCTAATTAATTGAAATGTTGACAAATCCATTATGATGATAACCAACTAGAAAAGCAATAGCATCAACTGTTTATTAAAATTTAGGATATTTTATTATTGGTTGTTAAATAGCTCTGAAATTTGAACAATTAATATAAACTTCTTCATCTGTGGTTGCTAAATATCTATAAGTTGCATTCAAAGTAACTGCACTAAAAAATTGGATTATAAAATCATTTTAGGTTATATTTTTGACTTTTGCAAATAGTGCTGTTGTGGATGTATGTTCAACCAAAGCTATAGCTACTTAGGGAAGTTTAGTAAATGGAATATCAAATCGAACTAGCTAAGATTTAATATGAAAATACTTGATTATAAATTTATGATCCTTTCGCTTCTTCAAACTAAATAACTCCTATTTCTAACTCTCTTGATGTATTTTCATTTAAACAATGGCATATGAAAATAAGTATTATTATGATGATTGTTTTCATAGTATTAAAATAAAAACGAATTTATTAAATACAATATATTTATTAAATTTATATTTCTCAATAAATTATCAAGAGTCTTTGACTGAACTCTCTAAAGTCATTCTAAATGAAATATGTAAGAATTCTATAGAAATCATATCTAATATAAATATCTCATTAATTGATCTTCTTATATAAATTTTCAGTATTATTATAACATAAATTACTAATTGATTCTTAAATTTAATGAATATCACCAGATTAATAATTCTTTTCAAACTATTATAGTTTTGTGATTGCTCAATAGAATCTTTATCTTAATAGAACCCAACTATTACAAAATACATTGATCTCAAATCGAATTTATTTTACGGAACTGCTAGCTATTATTCACCCATGTCATAATAAACTAATTTTATTGAAAACCTTGTTGAATAGGTAGATTAATCATTTCTATTTTCTGCTAATTTTGAAAACGAGAGTTAGATTATTGCACACACTAAACTCAGTCTTTAAGAAAATTAAATAACCCACACATTTATTTTAGTTTAATAATAATCGACATAATCATATATTGTTTCATTTAATCCTTTATTTTATGAAGGCTAATTGATTTGTACTGCTTTTGTGTACAATGCTGAATAAAAGTCTCTACAATTTATTGTATAAACTTAAAATGATACTCAAGATAAAATATTCAATCAAATTTAACTGGAAAAAAAAAATGTTAAGCTCGTATTTGGAGGTGTTAATTAAAATTTAAAACTAAGTACTTTTTAAGGTTAATTATTATTTTTTTTAGAAGATACTTATAGAAATATTTATTTTTATTTGAATTATCTTATAGCTTAAGATACTTGTTCACAATACGAAGATCCATATATTTTAGATTAAAAAGAATATGATTAGGAGAATACTTGGTAACTTACTATGCCTAACATAGTTTTGAAAGATTATTCAATTTATTTCTGGCACATTTTTACAAATCCTATATCATCTGAAAATTTAGTATCTTTGATACATATAGACACATAAATTCAATTGAATTCATAATACTCTTTAGGAACTAATACATTAAGAATTAATTATGAATTTATAGAAAATGAAAAAATTATGGTTACAGTTAATTATTACTCATACGAATTTCCTTACATTTTATATAATATAGATTATATTTAATCCTTAATAAAAAATAATTAAATTGGAGAAATAGATCTATATTTAATCTATTAATGGCATTTTACAACAATTTAATATTAATCTAATAAATTATTCATTAAAATATATTATCCACATTAAGGGAAATATATAGAGTATAAAGACGATACTGTAAGATAGTTTTCTTATGCTTAATTTTCTTTATTGTTTGGTGAAAGTCAGAATTTTAAATAAAGTGATGGTTAAGTAAATTAATTTAAATTTAAAAATTGTTATGAAGAATTTATGGATAATTATTAATGTCATTATTCTTGCGCAACATGTAATGGACCTTTGAGAAATAATTGCTTAAGTTGTCCTATAAATTCAAACAGAGAATATGAGCCTGAACATAATACCTGTATTTGCTAACTTTGGACTTAAGAGTAAAATCAAGCAAATTGCTTTTATATTTAAGATATTACTTAAATGTCAGTTGAATACATAAAAAATATAAATATTTCAGAACTTTAGAATTTTGATTAAATTGAACCTTCTATTGTTTGTTCCTATGGATATTTTTTATATGAAGAAGATTGCTATTAATGGTAATTAATTGTTATTCTATAGAATAGTCCATCATCCTCTCAAAGTGGAGATTTAATATGTAGAGATTGCCTAGATAATTGGTAAAACTGGATTAAGAATTCTATTTGTAAAGAATATGTATTAAGTAGAATAAATTATGATTTCGAAAAAATGAAATATAACTACATTATTGATTATGGTTCTGTTCCGTCATTATATTTATTTATAGAAAATGAATTACGGTTATGTAATTATTGTTCAAACTTCTGCTTACATTCTTCAATTAGCTAACAGTGTAATTTAATAAAGGAAAAACACTTGGGCAAGGATACTTATGTTGAATGTAAATATAATTTTGATATCTAAACCTTATCTTGCATAGATACAAGAATAGAAAAATCACTTGATAATTGCACTGGTTCAGCTTGTAATAAATAGTGTTAATGTTGTGGGAATGATAATCATTGTATTTAATGCATTAATTAAAATGATCTTATGCTTTTAAACAAAAAAGATTGTGTATAATGCACAATATAAAATTGTAAGTTTTGTTTTTAATATCTAAAATAATCAGATGGTATTTTGACTTCAACACTGTCTTACATTGAATATTATCCAATTATAAATGATGAAGAATATTTAATAGGATGTGCTCTATGTGAAGACAATTATTATTATAATTTTGTTTTAAATGTTTGTTAATTAAGAAATCTACAAATTTCTGAATCTTGTGAAAATTATTTTATTGATCAATATAATCAACCAATTTGTTTAACCACACTCACATAAAATTTTGATGAAGGTATTGAAATTTCAGATTGCTTTAAATATTTGAAATAATGTTCTAGATGTATTAGAACAATAACTAATAAACTATTCTGTACTACTTGTTATTAGGGTTACTTTTAAAATACTTATGGGTATTGTGAACCTTGTGAAGAGAAATTTAAGGAATGTAGATTAGAGTATCCTATACAATACGATCTAATTATTCATAATTTATAACCTTTCCTTTTAGGAATATCAAATAGATAATTAATCCTTTATCCTAGTTCCATTTTAATACAAATCAACATTGGAATTTGTTATGAAAATGCTTAGTGGTCTTAAAGTTGTTATGAAATTAAGAATATTCCTAATTGTAAGAGATATTATTAAGATACTTGTATTGAATGCAATTATAATGAAACCTAAAGTATTACTTTATATAAAGGCTAATGTTACGTCTGTTCTTATTAATGCAAAATCTGTCTACCATCTTTATTAAATTCATCTTATATTAAATGTTTTGACACTGATTTTTAGCTTAATTAAATTGATTAACTTTCAAATCGAGTAAAAATCAAAAAATATGATTAATATAAACATTCATAAAAATTAACTGTTAGAAATTTAATATGGGAAACTAATTATTCAAATATTTTTAATTAGTAATTGTTTTAAAGAATAGATTTTATATATCTTTTAAATAATTCTTTAGGATATTATTCATATTCAAGGAAATCATAAAATGTATCTGAGGATTATGAAAAAATGATTACATAATCGATTTTGGTATATTAAAATAAAAAATATTAATATTAGTTGAAGAATTTAAATTTAGTGGATTACTAAATAATTATTTTAAACAATCTCACCATATAAATTTCAGATTTAAATTAGTATGAAATTATTGAATCTTATTCAAAATATGGAGTTGAAATAAAAATAGATAACCTTGAAGTTAATTAAAAAGTCTACCTTAATTTTCAAAAATTCATATTTCTTTTACATAATGTAACAAATCTTTCTATCAATAATCTAACCTTAATTAATATTAATTTATAGAACTTCCATTTATTTAAACTTTCAATCTTTAGCTAATCAACAAAAATTAACATTAATTTAACAAACATACAACTCATTAATTGTTAATTAATAAATTCCAGTATATTTTCCATTACATAATTAGTAAATCTATTTGATTAAAATACAATCATTTTTTAATAGATAAAGTTTTTAAATTGTAATTTTATAAATTCTTATTTTATTTTATTCTAAGATAATTAAGTATGTCTTTATTTATTAAACTTGTAAATTGATAATTTGAGTATTTAAGATACCACATTTTCATAAAGTGAATTATTTTCAAATTATACAGCTTAAAAAACTAAAATAACTGGATTAACATTTTAAAAATTTGAAATTATCAATTCAAATTTTTTTGTTGCTGATTTGCGATTTGAGATGTCAACTATTAAAATCCTTAACACATCTTTTCAAAATAGTATGCTCATATATTCTAAATAATAACTTTTTTCTACTTTTTAAAAAGAATTTCTAATTGTTAATGGATTATTTTTATCATAATTGCAAATAGATAGCTCTTTAATTAGTTTATCATAGAGTTTTATCAATTTCTTAGAGTTTAAAAATATCGAAATAAGAGATTTAATTGATATTAATAATGAGCCAAAATTTTCATTAGATCTTTTTATATTCTAAGCAAACTTATTAATTATTTAAAATTACTTTAGTTTCAATTTTAATTCTAATAAAATTTAACTAAATATATTTAACTCTAAAATCATAGAATTAAATAATATATTAATATAAGGAGGAGATAAATTAAATTATAGAATAAATCATGAAACAGAGTTTTCTACTTGTCAATTGGAATAGCAATTTTTAAATATATATAATTTTACTTAAATTACTATTCATAACATTTCAATCTTAAATGTTATGATTTGTAATAGCAACTTGATTAAAATTGTTGATACTCAAAATTTAGCAACTCTTAATTTTAGTAATTTTGACTTAAATGATATATTACTTTTATAACTTTAAGGCACTTAACAAACTTCAGCTATCTCCATATCTTTAACAAAATAATCAAAATTAATATTTGATTTTTTAATTATTCGAAATGTATTTGGAAATAATTATGAAAGATTAAGAAAAACATTTGAGCAATTAGTGATAATATCTATAATTGGACCTTAAAGCACTTTGAAAGTCTAAAATGTATATTTAAAAAGTAATATTTTAACCAATAGTACCAATGCTTTATTGTATTTAGAATTAAATTCTATAAAAATATAAAATTTTACTAATATTGAATCCAATTACTTTACAGAATTAGTATACAAGCATTTAAATTAAGAATATGCTGATATTTCTATTTAAGCGCTTTAATTATTATTCCCTATTAAATCAGAGGGAAGTGTTTTTAATATATTATGTTAAAAATTAGAATTAGTAGATGTTAATACTGAAAAATCTGCTGCTGTGTTTGGTGGCTTCTGCAAGATTGAATTTATTTTAGATTGCGAACTATATGTTTAAAATACAATAATTATGAATAGTAAATCAATCTAAGGCTAAGAAAGTAAAGGTGGATCATTTTATATAAATGCAAAAGATACAAACTTAATTATGAAATTGACTAATATAACAATTTCAAATTCATATTCACTTTACGAAGGAGGGTTTTTGTTTTTAATACCTTCTGATAGTTCCAATCTTTTGATTCTAGAAAATATTAAAGCTACTGGTGTATTTTCAATATTTAGAGGTTTTATGAGTGTAGAATTCTCATTTTAAGCCAACGAAAATTTTGTTTATCTAAATAATGTTGATATTTAATTAGAGTATGATTAGATTGAAGATATGACAATTAATTATGATGAATTAAAAGATAATGAATTAAACTATATCAAAATAAAAAATGGTTATTTTTATTTTAACTATTGGTATATTTTTTATTATAATGTTAGCCAATTATAATTAAGAAACATAAATTTATACTTTGAAATAGTAACTTAACCAATTTTTTATTTAGCTAATATGTAAAATCTTAAGATATAAAATTTGTATTTAGAGATTGGTGAGTAAACAAGTAATACAATTATATATTTTGAATCAATTAGAAGTATTAGAATTTATTAATTATTAAAGATTCATTAGAGAAAAGCATAATAATATAATCTTTATAGGCTAAATAAGTGAATGTTAAAGTTCCTGATACATTCTATCTAAAATAATGTAAATCTATTTATCGTTATGAAATAATCCATTTATACAATCTAGGTTTAAAATAAATGGCAATTAAAACTAATAATTGTCTTATAAATTAATTATCAAGAATATTTTAGAATGTTGAAAGCATAATCTAATTAAAATTTTTAGAAGATTTTAAGCAATTTAGATTCTCAAATGGTTTATTCTTAAATTTCCAAAAGAATTCATTTTCAATTGCTTTAATTGATATTTATTTTTAGACAAATGTTAAATCTAAATTTGAGTCTGTATATCTTTTAAACAATAAGTGTACTTAATCAACCTGTCTAAAAATTCGATCCAACTAATATTAGTAAATAAACGAAATAATTTTAAAACAAATTTACATAGGTTACAATGGTAATTCTATGTATGGACAACTTAATCTTGAAAATATAAATTATTTGATTAAATAATCATATTTTATAAATAATACTGCTAGTGAAGCCGCAGGCGCAATATATTTAAACAATAGTCCTTTTAAAATTTTAACATCTTATTTTATAAATAATACAGCCCCATTATTTGGAGCAATATACTGCTCAAATATAACTAATGAGAATAGAGAGATTTCGATGTCAAAAACATTTTTTTTAAATAATAGAGCTTAAATGGATATGAATTCATATGGAGTAGAATTTTACTCCTTAAGTCTTAGTGAGCCTATAGAAAAGTATTAATTAATAGGAAATTACACATAAATTTCAACTTTTTAAGATTAACGCAATCCTGAGTTATATTTTCTGTATTTACCAAGTGGTTAAACTATAAAATAATATTAAATTTTTGACATGATCGATCGAAAATATTTAAATAAGTAATTATCTCTTAAATTTGCAATTTTAAATTATATTAAAGAAAAATAACTATTAAATAACTAAATAATTAAATGCAATATTACAAGTAATTTGATTGATTAGGATTTAAATGTTTTATAAGAAAATATATCTATGTTTATAGCTGAATTTGATAAAGAAAATAGTGAATTAAATTTAGAAAACTAATTATTTGTATTAAATCCTTATAGTGAAAATTTTTTATAAATTAAAATATCTTGTGATAATATAGAGAATAATGGGAGTTATGAGTTTTTTGCAAAGTCATATAAATGTTAAATGGGAGAGTTTTTTTATGAAGATTAATGTTTAAAATGTAATGCTTCAAGAGGATACTACAATTTAGATCCATTAAATGGCGAATGCATTAAAGCTAATCCAGATTATATAAAAAATCATACAGAAAATTTATTAAATCTTTATGAAGGATTCTGGAGATTAGATATTTTAACTGATAGCGCTGAATATTGCTCTAATAATCCATCTAATTGTTTAGGAGGATGGGAAACAGGAGATGTAACTTGTGTATTAGGTCATTTAGGAGCTTTATGCGAAGCATGCGATGTTTACAATATAAGAGGAGAAGGGAAGTATTCAAAAAGTAGAAACTATAAATGTTCTTTATGTGAAGATTATGGATTCTTAATTGTCGAATTCTTATTTGCTTTTATATGGGCTTTTTCTTAAATAGTATTGGCTGTCAAAAGCACTCAGCTATAAAATCAAAAGTTTCTTTTATTAAAATCATAAACTAGATTTTATGATATATTAGTAAGACTTTCTTAAGGTATATATATATAAATATATAAATATAGATTAATCTAGTTCAGTCATTAAGTTAATAAGTAATTATTTTTAGATTATTATGGTAATTTATACATTTAAAGTGAAATTTATTTCTAATTTAGATAGTTTATTTTAATTTTTAGGCAATTCGACTTACTCAACTACATACAATTTTGATTGCTATATATCCAAGATCACATATTTGGAGATAATATATCTTAATTTGATATTTATCCTATAAGTTTAATTTTTGTAATACATTTTGTATCTTGGGTTGTCATTCATTATTAAATTATCAAGACCAAGATTCTTTTCTTTAGAAACAATTTATGCGTCATTCTTTTACTTATATTTATCAGGCTAAATTAATCTAATATATTTGTAAGAAATTATATTATATAATTTAGGTTAGCATAATTAATAACTCCAAAAACTATTAGTAATGTATCATGGATCTCAGCAAATCTTTCATATCGTTACTGGACATAAAATCATTAAAGAATACTGTTTGCTCTTATTATACCTTTATTAATTGTTTTTGGAATTGTTATACCAATGTTTTTATAATTAAAGTTATCAAGAAATAAATTCAATTTAAGTAATTACAAGATTAAATAAAAATATGGTTATTTATTTAACGAATATTCAAAAACTCATTATTATTGGGAATCGGTTAAATTGATGTACAGATAGTTTCTGATTCTTATAATAGTTTTACTGTAGGATTACATTGTTGTAAAAGGAGTAATGTTAATAGGATTACTTTTTGCTTATCAATTTATATTTGGTTTAAGTAAGCCATATAATGTTGGTAAACTTAACAAATTTGAATTATCAGCAATATAAATATGTATATGGTCATTTCTTTTGTGTATTTTGCAATATTAAATCTAAGAATTATCTGAATCACTTAATATTATCTGTTAAATCTTAATTTTAGTGTCACTTATAATTTTAGTTACAAAATCTATTATCAAATTCATTTATGTATTCAGTTCAAAATATGAATAAATTATTGATTATATTAAGATTCGATTTGTTAGATGTGTAAATATTAAAAATCTTTAAAATTCTAAATTATTTGAATTAAGTAGCAAACGAAAAGCAAGAGTGTAAAAATATTATAAAATAATCAAATTACATGTAATTAGAAGAGTTTAAACAACAAACATTAATATCTAATAAACCTAAAATATTGAAATGATACTATGTTCTAGTATGTCACCTTCCTAAAAACATATCACACCAGGAAGAAGATTTATATGAGTTTTATATTATTTTCAAATCTTAACTATCATCATTATAAATAAACATTCTTAAATTTCAAATTGATAAATCTTTAATTATTATTTAACATTGAAGGAACCTAAGAATTTTGAGAACTTATTTGAATAATTGAAAATATTTTTAGAATCATAATTATTTTCTTTGAACTGAAATCGTTTTAATCAACAATTCCAGTTTTAGTTTATAATTGATGTTAATAGTAAAATTCTTAATCATTCATACATACATTTGCATCATCTGGGCTTTTATTATTTATAGTACAGAATAATGCTCTTGTGATAACTTTGAAATAGATTATTGTGATAGTTAGGGATATTGTTCTTGGAATGATAATGCTTGTGGAAAATTAATTTGTGAAAACAGAATTCAAAAATATTGCTCAGGCTACTCAACTAACTATAGATGTGATTGGGATAAAGAAAAAAAATTATGTGTTAATAAAGACTTTAAATGCTCAGATTTCGACAAATCCGATTGTCAAAATTCTTTTTATTATGATTCTGATTGCATTTGGACAAAAGAAGAAAAGTGTGAAGTTGATTCATGTTCACCATAAGATTAAGATTTTTGCAGACTTGATATTTGTTAATTTTAACGTAAGGGATCTACGAAAGAATGTAAAAAGTTTGAAATAACTAATATTGCGTGTTAATCGTATCAAATGGAGGAATGTTAACAGTATTCAAATGGAAAGGGAGATTATTGTCATATTAATGATAACTATAAATGCCTTCAATACTCGTTATACGCTCCTTGTAATTAATGGAGTGATTCAAAAGAATAGTGTAATTTATTTTCACAATGCTTCTATGAAAATAATACATGTAGAAATAGGACTTGTTCTGATATAATCGAAATGGAAAATTGCAAATTTATTCAAGATTATCTTTCATAAGAATTAAGGGTCTGTTTTTGGGCTAATGATTAATGTACAGATGCAACAGAAAAGGATCTTGATTCTTTTTCTATTCGTACTTGCTTAAAAAATACAAATTTTCATTTTAAATGGACTGAAAATGCTGGTTGCTAAAAATGTTCTAATTAAAGAGTAGAGTACCCTTCTCTTCCTCCTATTGATGAATCTCCAAAAAGTATTAATATAAATTTCTAAACTAACAGATGATTCATAATTGACTTTAATTTTGTGTGCCACCTTAATCCCATTTGCAGTTATAATAGCAATAACACTTTATATTATTAGAGCTTGTCGTAGGAGAAATATGCCTAAACAGGAGAAAGAAAAACAAAATGAGGAAGACAATAATGTAAGAATTATAATTATGAAAGGAAAAGGATAAGTTCCCAGAATATGGGCCTTAATTTGCTGACTGAAAATTATTATTATTCACATGTCTATTTACTTTATTTTGTTAAAGTAAATAAAATGCTTTGGAATAATTATATATATTTTGTTTTAATGTTTTCATTCATAATTTAAGTAATTGTTTAATCGGACCTTTTTCGCTTATTCTTCATTTTTTTATCTCCTTTCATGTATTAATTAGTCTTGATTATACTGATTTGTTTAATCAAATGAAAAAAAAACAACCTTATAAATAAATATAAAATAAATGGGAGCTTAATGTTGCACTTTACCAACTAAACTAACAGTTTATGAAATCGACATTGACAGTTAGAAACTAAGAGGAAGTGTTCACACTCAAACTAAAAGATCTGTAATGAAGAAAGATTAGAAAAGCGATGAAGAAATATTAAATAATTATAAAGAAAACTATGAAGATTTTGAAGTTCTTGCTTCAGGATCTATAGATCTAAAATAGAATTAGGATAAGATTAATTCTTCTAATAAATTATTTTAGAAACAAGAGAGTTAGATAGAATCAAGTATGACAGTATTATAGATTTATCGAAATAGCGATTCCAAGAAGCAAGTTTCAAAGAAAAATAACAAATTCATCAGTAGGATCGATGAAATTAGGAGCAGAAGTGTTTGTTAATCTTAAATCAGGTAATATTCATAAATATTATGAAACTGGAGAAATCTTAGGATAAGGTGCTTATGGTAAGGTTTGGAAAGTGACACATAAAAATACAGGTAAAATTAAAATTTATTTATTACAAGGCATGATAAGAGCTATGAAAGAATTGAAAAAAAAGTCAATAATAATAGAAGAATAATAGAGATTATTTGCTGAGATGAACATTCTAAAAAATTTGGATCATCCACATATAGTGAAATTATATGAATTATATTAAGATTCAAATAACTATTATCTAATAACCGAATATTTATCAGGAGGAGAATTATTTGATAGAATAAAAGAATTTAATTATTTCAGTGAAAGAAAAGCAGCTGAATTAATGAGATAAATCTTATCAGCAGTCGTTTACTGTCATTAAAGGAGTATAGTTCATAGAGATTTAAAACCAGAAAATGTATTATTTGTTAATGATTCTTAATTGTCTCCAATTAAGATAATAGATTTTGGAACATCTAGAAAATATGATCCAAATTAAAAAATGACTAAAAAATTAGGAACTGTATGTTTGTATTTATAATAAAGGCCTATTATATAGCTCCTGAAGTATTAAAATAAGAATACAACGAAAAATGTGATGTATGGTCTTGTGGAATAATTTTGTATATTCTTTTATGTGGATATCCACCATTTACAGGTAAAAACGAGGAAGAAATAATGTCAAATGTATGTGAAGGAGAATTGATTTTTGAGTGTAAGGTTTGATTTTCGAAATTAGATTAGAAGAGGATTGGGAAATGATATCCACCGAAGTGAAGGATCTAATAAGGAATATGTTATAAGTAGACCCAAATTAGAGATATTCTGCATAGTAAGCATTATCAGATCCATGGATTAAAAAGAATTAATCTAGTACTAAAGTTAATAAATCAGCATTATAAAATTTATAAAAGTTCTAAGTATTATATAATTCAATCTAGGCTCAATCTGTATTTACTTAGGCTGTCCTTGCATTTATAGCTTGTTAAATGACTTCCTAACAAGAATAAGATGAATTAGCAAAATCATTTTAGTTTTTAGATAAAAATGGAGATGGAATTTTATCTCGAGAAGAATTAATTGAAGGTTACATAGCTGTATTTAAAAATAAACAATAAGCTATTTAGGAAGTTGATAAAATTTTATCAATTGTAGATATAAATCAAAGCGGATAAGTAGATTTTTCTGGTAAATTACATAAATTAATTATTTTAAAGAATTTTTGATGGCAGCTATGAATTAAGAAAAATTGGTTTCTTTGGAAAAAGTAAAAGCTGCTTTCAAAATTTTTGATGCTAATGAAGATGGAAAAATATCTAAAAATGAACTTGAAATGATGATTGGAGCAATAGAGGATGATATTTGGTAATAAATTTTAATAGAATGTGGAGCATAAGAGGAAATTACAGAAAAGTAATTTATAAACATTCTACTTCATTAAAAACACTGAATTTACTTTAATTAATATGTTCATTTCGTTTAAAATTAAAATTCTATTTAAAATAATCAAAATATTAAGCAGGCAGAACAAAATTCTCTGTCTTCAGCTTAGCTCTTATGCTTTAGATCTTCTCCTTAAATATAAACAATATTTTCAAATGGTTCTATTATTTATTAAATTGAATTGTTCTTTATTTACATTTATTCTCTCAATTATTCTTCTATTTTCTTTTATCTAAATAGTAATTCTTCCATCAATTAGATTCTCTATTCACAAGGCATTTGTAACTAAAATCTTAATTCAAAATTGTGATATACCTTAATTCTATGGGGTTGATACCATCGTATTAAGCATCTGGAGACTCATCTCTATAATCTAAAGTCAATGTACAAGGTTTAATTAATTCTTTTGAATAGGTCTTTAAATCAAATGATAAAAGAACTTCATCCAATGCCATATCTATTTTACTTAATACTTCAAATTTATCTCCACCATCTATTCTTTTGCCCAAAACAGTAAAATGTAAAGTATTACTATCTGGTAATATTGGAAATGAACATGTTAAATCATCTCCATATGAGTATATTGATTTTTATTCTTGTTAATTCATAGCAACTTTGTATTTGATTTTGTAATATCTAAATATTTCAGTTTTTAAGCTTTTATGTCTTGTATAACTTATTGAAAGTCTATTTGGTTAATCAAACTTAATTTGTTAATAATCTTTTAGAATTTAAATTTACTAGTGTAAATTTTAAATGGAATCTGTGACCATTCTTAAGTTTAATTTTAAATCCATTATAATCAAATGGAAAAACATGATTGCTTGTAAACATTCATTTACAAAATCATGAAATGTTATTTACTCATATAATTTATGTTCTTTAATGTCTTGTTTTGATAATTTTTCTCCTTTTATTACTAAATATTTATTGGAAAGAACTTGCCTTTTAAAATATATAGTAAATTTATTACCACACGAAACTATCCTCTGAGATTTTATTTATAAACTCTGTATTTATATATTCATTTAATGGGTATCCAACTGATTATTCTAATAATGTTAATTTATTGTTCATTTTTTCTTCTTCTTGTTTGATAATCGATTTTCTTAACTCTTCCATAATATAAAAAAAGGAACAGAAAACGAAATAATTATTAATATTAATATCAAAAAATTAAAAAATCAACAAACACTATCAAAAACAACTTTATCTGGATCCACTTGCTTTGCCAAAGGATTTAATTCATAAATTGTATTTGCAAGTTATTTTGATTAATATGTTCTTATTCCTTTCAATCCAACGTAAGATATTCTTATTGGATCATTTACTGTAGATTTAATATACAAAACAAGATTATTAACATTTTCAAATTTTGATACCTTCACAGCATTACCAAATTATCCATCTAAATTTGGACTTAAAACAAATTACTATTTTAAACATTAAATTTAATACTTCTAAACAAGGTGTATCTATGAGTCCAAAATCTACATTTGAAATATTAGTATAAGCTTTCATTAAATTAGCAGCTGATTCTTCATTCAAACTCACAACATTGATTTATCTAATTCTTACAGTCTCATTGAAGGGAATAATAATAATGATTTCTGAATCTAAATCTGATTATACGTAATGATCCTAAAATCAATATATATGTAAACCTTTTTAGTCTTGTCTTTTTCTGGTCGAATTATATATTTTATGTTTTATGCTGTTTCATTTAAGCAATCAACTTTATCAATTTCTATTTATCCATATAAATCATCAGCATCCTCATTAAACATATATTCAACACATCCACAATTAGGGCCATGAACATGTTGCATTTTATTTATATTATAAAATTAAATATAAAATAATTGAATAAATTTTTTTCTTTTTTAATTTGATGTAACTAATAATTTTATGTTTCATTAAATACAGTTGAAAAAGTCTACAAATTAAGATTTGAAAACAAAAAGTACAATTTCAAATCTAATATAAGTAAATTTGAAGAAACAGACATATAATTAAGAGATACTTAATAAATAATCACAAAATTGTTAAAACTAAATATATGAATGTATATATGATGCATGGTACACTTAAAAGTTGTAAATTCCAATTATTAAAATTAAAAAAAAAATTTGAAAAGATAATGTAAATATAATTTTTAACGCATAGATATGAACTTTCCTTTTATAAGTCTTAACATATTTAGTGCTAAATTTAATGTTAATGATTTCGATTTTGGATAGAATTTCATTGGAAATAATAATATTGTATCTTTTATCGTTTCTCCAAACCTAAATTTGTTTTTAGATTAAATAAAAAAAGAAAAACGATCATTTTTAAAATGTAAATCATATATTTCAATATATATCTCAATTTAAGATCAAAATTAATCCAACTATAATGCTGAAAATTTAGATTCCATAATTTTCTCCGTCCAAATAATCTTATAAATATTAAAATTATGGATTTGTGGTAAATTAAGTGCAAGCTGTACATTTATTATTATCTAATGACCATTTATAATTTAACATGGTTTTAACCATGCATGATAAGATGTCAAGCTTTTCTAAGTCAGCAGCTACTGATTCTTAACAAGCTGTCCCACTCCATGTACATGGTATAATTTTCAATCCTGGCATATCTAATTGAATTACACAGTCTTCTTCAGTGGTAAAATCTGAACAACTTTTTTCTTAACATGTTTTTGTACTATCAACATATGTACACAATGTATTGCAGTAGTCCTTAATATCATTATAATCTGAACAACTTTGTGAAAAAATATCATATGATTTGCATTCTGATTTGTCATTAAAATAACACATATTTCCCATACCATCTGACTGATTACAAGTTGCACTTGTAGATAAAGAGGAGCAATCAACACTTTTAGGATCACTACAACTTTAATCACTATCCTTCATAGCACAAGTAAATGGACTACAATCTTCTGACGAGGCAGATGAACATGAAAAATCTTAGCATTTATCATCTGCCCAGACACAATCAAAACCATATACTTTTTCTCCGCAATCTTCTTGAGTTATATCACTGCATGAGTAAGTGTGGGTTTCACATTTATTAGTATTCCATTTACACTAATAACCAGATTTCTATGCTGTACAATCGGCAGCTGTTGTTAAGTATTAGCAATCCATGTCCACACAAGCAGTTCCATTCCAAGCACAATAAGGATATGCTGAGCATAACGTCTATCCGTATTCACTACAGGCACATCTTTAGAGAAGACTGAACTAAACACATTGGCACAAAGCAATCAATCCAAATAAGAAAACGATTTTCATTTTTTTTATTAATAAACAATAACCAAAATTTTATTGCCTTTTAAATTACTAATTGTATCTTTTTATTATATAATTGATTAATATTAATCATACAAATTTTAAATATTTATTATTAAAAACTTTATTGTTTTATTCTCTTTGTTTTTATAATGACAGTTTCATAATAATAAGTATAAGAAATTTTAATATATATATTAATTTGAAAAAAATTATTTCCTTCCTCCGCATATTTAAACTTTTTCTTTTTAAAAATAAAATATGTATCTAGGTTACTTGTTACACACTAATTTAAAAATTACTAAAATTATAAAAATACTGATATTTTAAAATTTACATTTTTTAATTTTATCTTTTTAAGATTTGCGTATTCAGAGATTAATCCTTATTCAATTTATCGCTCAAATAATTCTCTCTTCATTTAGACTAAGAATTCGTATTTTTTAAATGTAAACTGAAAATTACAACTTTTGAATATTATAATTATATAAAATTCAAAGGATGTTACCAACCCTATCCTTACTGGTGTTGACAAAAATTGAATAGATATTTGTTTATTTAACTCTTAAACCTAATAAATAGTTAAATCAATTCATAAATTTTTAATTCTGAAATGATAATAATCAAGAATATCAATTATTTTTCTCTCATACTTTATTATAAAATGCTGCTTCTGAAAAATTAGATTATATTATATTTATTGTTCTATGACTTAGAGCTGCCTAAATATTTAGTGAATAGATACAGATTTCAAAATTGATTATAAATTTCAATGAATTTTTGCAATTTCTATAATTGATTAAATTCATTTATAAAGAGACCAATAAATTCTAGGATCAAAAATTAATAAAGGTATTAGTTATATTCTATTTATATTAAAAATAGATATATTAAAAGAAAATTGGAGAACTATAAATTTATGAGGCAGAAAATTAAATATTGAAATTTAGAAAAACTGAATATATTTTTTTTCATCAAACTTTAAGTAGTAACTAGATTATATTATATTTCTAATAAATTTAGCAGAAATAAGAAAAATAATAATTGATTTTATTCAAAATAATCTTTTACTTTACTTTATGATTTAAAATTGAGAATATGTATAAAAATATTATACTGAATAATTTTTGTGTATTTATTTTTTCATGGTTAAAATTACTCATAAGTTCTACTACCTCTAGTTTATCCCATAGAAGATGTAGTTGTAGTTCCACCTGTTCTAGTTACTACTCTGGAGGATGACACAACAACTTCCTATGAAAATTATGATATAAGAAGAATACTTTCTTTTATCCTTTCTTTATTGCCTCTAATTCAGCTTAGCACATAGTTAATTATTCTTAGCATTCATTGTAATCATGATTAACTTTGATGAATTTTTATTTCCAAACTTCAACTTCAGATGATAAATATGTCACTTTTTCTTAAATGACAGTTTATCCTTAAGATTCTAGTTATTCGTATCTAAGTCTCCAGTCTTCAAGATCTCCATCTTTGACTTTAATGGTATAAGCCAATCTTTCGATTTCTGAAGATAACATTGCTATTTTGGTCTTTTTTGTTTAAGGTAAATAAATACTTCGTAATCTCTTAATTTGATAAGTAAGTCATTGTTTTCTCTTCTCAATTTACCATTTTCATCTTATAATCTTCTGATTTGATCTTCAAGATCTTTAATTTAGCTTTCAAATTTAAGTCTAAGATTGAAAAATTCTCTTTCCTTTGATGCTAAGTCTTCAGATTAAGAACTTCTCAATTAGATTTCTCCTCTCATAGATTGTAATTGCATTTGTAATGAATCATTTTCTGATCTTAATTATCTTAATTGAGACTCTAAGAGTTCTACTTTAGAGTTATCTACAACAATTTTATCTTTTTCTACTACTTTTTCAACAATCTAAACTTCCTTTCTTTTTTCCAATTCAGCAATTAAAGATTAAAGATATTCGCACTCCAATCTCCATGGAGCTTCAATTTCTTCTTTTGACACAACAATAACATTCATGCATAGAGGTTGTGCAGCAACACAATTTTATTGGACAGAATAATTGCCTTAATATCCAATTTAAGGAATTGCAGCCATATTTGAAATATAACTTTAACCTCCAACAAAACCTTATGTTTAAGTCCTCAAGACTTGTTAAGATTACATTCTAGGTAACTTTGTAGCACTTCTTTATTCTACTTCGACAGTGGTTGTCTTGAATTAACAGATAATTTTACTTATACTTTTGGTGTTTCTCTAGTAATAACTTACTCCACTCTATCTTAAGTGATACTTCTAACATTATCCTTTGTACCTGAGGTATATTGTCTTTGGGAAGAAGATGTTACATATTATCTAGTTTAGAAATCACTCATCCGATAGCAATTAAATTTTATTTATGAAGCAATCATTTTTGTATTTTAGGTTTTATGTAAATATTCGTTGAAAAATGAGTGAGATCAAATGAAGCTAAATGCAAAAACTAACAAAATAGGCAGTATATAAAAAAAGCAAAAATTGAATAGAATCAATAAAAGCATTAGAATAATATAAATAAATATTATTTAAAATTATGTCTTTAGCTTTAGCAGGAGTGGTACCTCCTTTATATGAAAGGAATTAAGAAGCTACAATATATATTGGTAATTTAGATCAGAAAGTCACAGATGACATAGTGTGGGAACTGTTCATTCAATGTGGGCCTGTAGTTAATGTTCATATTCCAAAAGATAAAATTTCTGGAGAACATTAAGGATACGGATTTGTAGAGTTTAAAAGTGAAGAAGATGCTGATTATGCCATTAAAATAATGCACATGATAAAATTATATGGAAAACCAATAAAGGTTAATAAAGCATCCTAAGATAAAAGAACTCAAGAAGTTGGCGCAAACTTATTTATAGGAAATCTGGACACAGAAATAGATGAGAAAACACTTTATGAAACATTTTCTGCTTTTGGTCACATCTTATCAACAAAGGTATTGAATATTGGATTATGATAGATTATGAGAAATCCTGAAACTGGAGTTTCAAAGGGATATGGTTTTGTAAGTTATGATAACTTTGAATCAAGTGATGGAGCTTTGACAGCCATGAATGGATAATTTTTAGGAACCAAAATTATTCGTGTTGAGTATGCTTTCAAAAAGGATGCTAAAGGAGAGAGACATGGAAGTTAGGCGGAGAGATTGTTAGCTGCCAATAGACCTTTAGCATAAAAAGCCCTTTTGGGATTTGTTGGATATATGCCAACAGAATTAAGAATCCCTTTGCCTCCTCCTCCTTCCATTTAAATCTAACCTTTGTAAGAAGGATATAAACCTTTCCCTTAGTAATTACCTGTTCCACCTCCACCTCCTCCTGGTATTCCTAAATGATTTAAGCATACATAATATATTAGTTATTGAATTATTATATCAATTATTTATTTTTTGCTTTTCAATAACCTAAGCATATTATTTTGTTCTTTATTAGGAATCAACTAGATAGAAATGTAATTCTTCTATGTTTTGTTCATATTCAGTTAAAGTTCTTGTATTCAAAATTTCAAATTTAGGTTTAGGAACTGTTGTCATTTCTGTAGACACAGATTGCTTTGTTTATTATCCATTTTACTCCATTTATTGTAAGAGATCACCTAAGAAATTAATCCTATTTATTCTATCCTCTTTGCTTTTACTATTTTTAATTTCATTTATTACTTTCCACTCACAATCACATCCTATCTTTTTTATTATGAAGTTGATTAAGCACTTGAAGATATTTCTGCTGCATGATAATTTTTCAATCGAAAAGATGGACTTCTCCTTATTTAAGTTGAAAGAAACAATTATTAGTAATTCTAGTCACACTCAAATTAACTTATACCTGTACAATTTGTCCTGCCTGCTGTTTAATCTATCATTCAAAACAAATCTCATCATACTTCTAATTTCTGCAATTCACCTTAACTAGGTGTTCTGTTAGGACTTTATTATGTGGAACATCTCTATTAACTTGAGCTATTTAATCTCATTCCTTGAGAACTTTTAGCTCTGTTGGGATCAATTATTCTTTGTCTTCTTCTTGAATTATTCAAATATGGGGTATATCGGATTGGACAAATGTTCATTATAATTTAATTTATTTAATTTTTATACAACTTTCTAATTTAATATATATTCAAAATTCAATAATCCCTCATCCACACAATTTGCTAATTTAATCATTCTTATCATATTTATTTAAAGACTTTAATTCCACTTCTAACAAAAAACTAAAAATTCCTCACACTCTAAATAATCAAATTCACATTATTACATCAAACCTATCTATTTTTAACTTCCTATAGATAAATTTAAGTTATTATTAATCGTGTAAAATCAAAACGAAAACCAAATTTAAATTATACAATTACATAAATTTATATAGTTTCTAATTCTTTAAATCTATTAAATATTTAAAAAAATGTTAATCAAATTCTTTAGAGTAACCATATTAGATCACTCTAAAGTTGTAAATTGACTGCAATATACTGTATTTGAATACTCTTTATATAAATTTTAGTATTAATTTCTTAACTATTTTATTTAATCTAAAGGAATAAATTTATGATCTAAGGATTAGTAATTCAATTTCAAAAACATTTATATTGATTACTTTCATTTTAGAATTATAGAATTTCACTATCTTTTAAGACTTATAATTATTTAAATATTTTCATTTCTTGTATGATTTTTAAGAATTATATCAAATTGTCAAGGCATGCTAAATGACTAAAGAAACTGAATAAATTATCATAAAGTTTTTTTTCTATTAGAAAATTATATAATAATGATATTGGTTTGATTGAGATCTCAATTCACAAAAGAAATTATAAATATTACAATAACTTTATCAAATAAAAATATGCTAATATTAATGGTCTAATTTTGAAAAATATTAATTTCAGTTTAAAAATCCAATTAAATATCTGATGACTGAATGATTTTTTTAATTATGATAGAACTCCAATAGATTGCTATTGTTTAAATATGCATTGTTCGTTTATTGAGTTAAATATTATAAAAAAATATTATAATATTAATTCATCGCTATTTATTTAATATTAATTTAAAAATATTCGATATCAAATATGAAATCTATTTTTTAAATTTATATTGGCAAAATGGCTTTTCATAGTGGTAGAAAGTCTAGATATAAAATAGATCAAATTGATTTCACAATATCAACAATAGTGTAATTGTGATAATATAACTTGTTTCAATAAAGATTAATAAAAATGAAAAGCCCTGATGTAATTTTTTTAAAATTTCAATGTATCATGATATAAGAATTTTAATTCCACATTATTTCAACATGTACATCAAACAATATATTAGCGATAAGTTTAACACAAGAGTCTATTTTAAAGTATAAAAAGTTAATGGAGCTATTATACTATTATATGAATTGATACTAGAAATGTTTAAATCTAAAAAATACTTGGTTGTTGAAAGGATTAAGATTGTAAAAATATAATCCATCGATAATTAAAATGTGTATTATTTGAATTAGTTTATGAATTAATAAGATTTGTTATTTTATTATCGTGATGAAACTATATAGTAATAAGTAAGAAGAACAAAAAAACCAAGTACAATTAAGCATTCCAAGATCACTTCCCTTCTGTATATATTATAAGTATCTTTCTATTAGTTTAGACGAACGAAAACTTGGTATCCATTTAAAAACAATGGGCTGTTATATATAAATTCACAAGGGCTCTAAACAAGTTATAAATAGCTTAAAACAAATAAATATATAATTAACCAAAATATCCATTCGTACTTCAACTATCTATGAATGAATTTATGGTAGAAAGTATTTTAAGTTTAAGCTCCATTTGGGGCCCAATAAAGTAGAATTAAGCATGTCTAATGAGCTTGCTTTCTCTTCTCACTTTCAGCCTATTCAATACTGTTGTCCAACTCCAGTTAGCTCTCCAACCCCAACAATCAAACTTCATATACATAAAAAGAGGGAAGTTAATGTACTTTAGGATTAGAAAGACACTAAGAATATTCCTAAAAATTATTGCAAGAGCATTATAACTTTTGCTTGTAAGAATTAGAATCTCTGCCTTGAGATTTTGAAAGACTAGTTGAAAGTATTGAAATTCCTGGAAAAGATTACTGTTTACAAAAAATAGCTACTAAATATAAGGATATTCAGCAGCCTTTTGCAACACTCAGATGATCCTGAAGAAGAGGAATTTAGAAGGGCTTTTAGGATAATCAGGTATATTGAAAAGTATATAATAGTCGGATATTTATTAAGAAATTCGCCATCAACTACATATTTAACTCTAAGATAGTGTAGCATAATTGGCATATGAGATACAGATAGTAGATATACAAAGGAGTAAAAAGTCCAAATAATTTTTCACACATTAAGAATTTATGAAAAAAGCTTGATTGAATCCATTTGATTATAAAATATGATTAATGAATAACTAATTCATAAGTTAGATTTAAATATTTCTGTTTTAATTATTATTTATTAATCAAACCCCCTTTATCAATATGTCACCTCAAGGGACATCAAACTCTAATGAAAACCCAAAATTTTATCTTCATTCTTAAATTTGAGAAAAATCTATTAAGAAAAGTACAAGAATCTAATCAAGAAGGATAGAATATATACAATATTAATATATTCTAAAGTCATAATTAAACTTTGAATTATTTAATAAACAATTTTTATTATGAGAGTGCTTTATTAATCTGTAAAAATTGGTAAAAAACTTAATTAAAGTATGTACTAAGAAATAAAACTTATTCAAAAGCACATTCAGAATGACTTCTTTTTCATCTAAATTTGAGAGACGTGAGACTTAATGGAATTTTTAAATAAAATTTAAACTGATTATAAAAGACTCCTATGTTGATTAGATGTAACCTTTTTTTATATTGTTTAATTTGATTATCAAATATATTCATCATGCTTTTTGTTATATGAATATAATTGTTTGATATTTATATTCTTTATAGAATTTCTATTAAATTTAATTGTAAATATTTATTAAATAAATAATTATTTATTATTCTCCTTTATTTAATATCAAGAGCAATCTCAAAGATGTTTCACATAAAATTAATTAATGGCTTCTTAAATTTTTATATGGTTAACTTCTAATATGAATAAATAAATTAATGTGTTTAATAGATGAGGGCTTATAATTTATTCAAAATACATAATAAATTAAGAGTTTAGTTTAATTTAATTAAATGATAAAAATACGAAATCAAAAAGGATGTATTGTTTGTTTAGGCACTAATAAAAATTATCAAAACGTGTTAGTGGATACTAAAAATGTGTTCTTACATTTAAAGAATTTCTTAAACTTTTTTAAAACAGAAGTGATCTTAAGTATAATTGTTGATGCCTTTACTTCTTGTTTTGATTATTACTTATGATTTATAAATTAATATAATGATTTAATTAATACACTTGAAATTTATATCAGAATAAATTTGAATTTAGTGATTCAAGAATGAAAAAATAAAAATAATATAGGGCTATTTTATGCTTACATGTTACTTTCTATGAAAATTAACATACACTCCCATTATTCTTTTGAAACTAACAATTAAATATTTTTCTTAAATTGCCAAGTCAATTAATTTATAACTTAAAAAAAATAATTTTATGATAAAAATCATCTTCATCTTATTATAAGCAATAAAATCTAAAGGAAAAATACCTTAATCTCTTATACTTTATAAATTTAGCTACCCTTTTATAGCATTCCATTTAATAATTTATAAATAATTGAGCACAATTATCAATAAAATTCATTTAACTTTCAAATAAAAATCAAACTATCATCCCTTAAGCATCTTATCCTTTACATTTGGGCAAACTTTCGATTATTCCAGTATCATTGAATTTAAAAATATTCTAATTACAACCATACTCTTGATAGATAAATATAATTTTAATTATTTAATAGAAATTGTTTAAATGAAAGGACTTGATTATAAAAGTACATTAAGTTATCAATATATAATACCTTAATAAGAAATAAAAGGAATATTGGAATCAGATGGATTTAACAATTATTAACTGAATAGTGATTTAAAGATTGTTGAATATACAATTGATCATTAATAATCAATTCAATTAAGTTAATTGATCTAT
>JPFM01000029.1:216212-281408 GCA_000733375.1 Paramecium sexaurelia
TTAGAATTAACTTTTCCTAAAATTGCTAAAGAATTAAAAACAGCAACAATATATGAAAAATAAAAACCTCCTGAAAATGAAATTTACACAAATTTATAACAACAAATTGATCATATAGACAATTAAACTGTTGATTTGATAATAAATGAAAATAAAGAATCAATTATGAAAGATTTTAAGTTTGATTTAGATTTACAATCAATCAAGAATGAAATAGTTTCTCAATTACCAACTCAATATAAAAAATTAAGATATTTTCTTAATGATGTTAAATTTTCAAATTAAAAGGATAAAACTATTTTATTTTTAATTGATTAGCTAAAAAAACAATTAATTAACAAAATAGCAATAGAAGCATTATAAGATTATCTATAATTATAAATTTTGGATTTAGATTAGGACTTAATATGAAAAATCAAAAATTGATTCATTATCAATTTTAATTTATTAAATTTTTGTTATAAATAAAATTTCTTTGTCTTTTAAAACCATAAAAAATAGTGATTTCATATTTTGAATTTCTGAGCTATTAAAAAAAACTGATTAAATATTATCTACTCAATTTTTAATTGGCATAATTTATTTTAACGAGACAAACATCAATTTAATTAAAAATTTTCTTTAATAAGTTTAATTTATATATATTATTATTCACTCTTATGTTTGATTAAAAGTTAAAACATTTTATTTGTTTCTTTTAAAATTATTATAATTTTGTGTTCATAGAGAAGAATTTTTGAAAAATCATTAATATTTTTATTTTATATTTCATTACTACTATTTGCTAAATGAGACAATAACTAGGTTTTGAAAATTTCATTTATTTTTTTTTTAATTTTATAAAAAATTGTTTTTTCTTATCAGGACTTAAATATTTTAATAAAAGCTAATTCTATTCTTCATCAAAGTTTGGATATCTAATTTAATCCATGTCAACTATAAAATTACTTCTTATATTGAATATTATTCAGATTATTTTAATCAATATAATAAAACAATTTTCACATATATAAATGTATTCAGTAAAAATTGATTTGAGAGTTTTTGGTCATGTTATCATAAATATTTATATCAATTTTAGAAATAAAACTAGTTTAAAAAGCTGAAAAATTTATATTATCTATTTGATTTTATTTTGTATAATAATTTAATTCTTATATTATTTAATAAGTAATAAATATTATGTAATATATTTTATTATTGATCAGCCTAGGTACAATATTTGGTGGCCCACCATCTGATCTTGTTGATTCCTATTAATATGATTACTTTAAGATTCCTTATAATAAAACTATTTATTCAGGATATTTGGAACCAGAGGATATTCCTGATCATCATTTCCATTACATCTTTTACCCAAACGATAAAAGTGGTGCTCCAGTAATATTATGGTTAAATGGGGGACCAGGATGCTCATCCCTGACAGGAGCTATGATAGAAAATGGTCCATTTGTTTTTGTAGGAGGAACTCCAATTTTCGAGGAAAATCAATATTCTTGGGGAAAATTTGTAAATAATATCAAATAACAATGAAGGCTCATATGCTTTATGTAGAGACCCCTGTAGGTGTAGGTTTTTCATATAAAGATGATGGCAATACAACTACTAGTGATGATGTCACAGCTTAAAACAATTATTATATGTTATTAGCCTTTTATCGTAAATTTCCAGAATATAAAAACAACGATTTATATATCGCAGGCGAATCATATGCTGGGACTTACATTCCTACATTAGTGAATAAAATTATAGACAATAGCTAATCTAACATTCGAATTAGAGGAATGATGATTGGAAATGGATGTACAGATGCTGCTGAATGTACAAAAGAAGCAAAATACTTTCCATATTATAAATTTTAGTTTCTTGCAAATCATAATTTTATTAGTCAAAAATTAGCAAACTATATAGAAATTCATAAAGCTAAATGTTAATTTAATAATGAATAATTTTGCTAAGATTTATATCAAGATATTTTGACAGAAACCAATTTAGATGGTACCTACGAGTACAATCCCTATAATATTTATGGTACTTGTTACTAACCTCCTGTGTAAACCCCCTAAGGTGAAAGTATTCCTTATGCAAAAAATAAATTCGATCCATTTGATATAATTTAGGGACATATTCCTCCTTGTTCAGATGCTGTAGGATTATATCATTACCTTCGGGATGATGAATTCAGAGAGGTAACAAATATTTTAATTATAAGTTTTTAAATATTCGTCCATAAAGTAATGAATGGGCTAAATGTCAATCCCTTAATTACACAAAAGATCCCAGAGCTACCTATTATTTATATCCAAAAATTATGGCTAAAGGAATCAAAGTACTAAAATTTAGCGGGGATGTTGATGGTGTAGTTCCCATTACTGGAACTATATATTGGATAGAAAAACTCTAAAAAGAATTAAGTATTGCAAATAATAATAATGATAGATTTACCAACCATTTAATAATGGAGACCATGGTATAAATCAAATAAATAAAATGCTGGCAACCTATGGGAAATAGATGGTCTATTATTTGTGAGTGTTAGAAATGCTGGACATATGGTTCCCGCTGATCAAAAAGAAGCATCGTTTATAATGGCTCATAATTTCATTTTTGATGTCCCATTTTCAGACGAGTGACATCGCTTTTATTTAAATAAATTATGCACCCTATATGTCTTATTATCATGTTATTTTCACATCAAAATTTGTTACAATTTTCCAATCTATTTCTATTAATCTTAATAATCCCACTCTCAGTTATTTCTTTAAATAATCTGGATTTCAAACCCTATTCACATTCCAACTCTAATATTTTAATAATTACATGCGTTTTCTAAATTACTAAAAAAAAAAATTAACACTTTTCTCTATTATGAAAAATTGTAATTATTCCTTAAGTCAGGTCAACACTCAAATTTTCTAAGTACTTAATTAAGAAAAATGATGTCATTTCTATATTTAAGCATCCTATAATACACTTATTAATTGTATTTAAGAATAAATCTATGCGTTTCAATATAAATTATTCAAAACAGTTTATAATTAAAATATATATAGAAGTCATATATTTTTCATACAGTTTCCAATAACTTAGGTAAAACTTTGCAAAAAAAGTTAGATTTTTTCTTTTGCCTCTGGAAAAAGCTAACTATTATTCAAGATGGTCGATATCCTTTATTCTTCAGGCCAAATTTTTATGATTTTTTTTCCCATAATTCTTTTTTATTTGTCCTTTACAATAAGTTCCTCTTCTATCTCTTTTGGAATAATTGAGGCTTCTGAATTTTTAAGAGTTTTATAATAACGATTCTTAAGCATATTCAATGTTTTCCCAGGGAAGTACTTTGTAATCTTTAAAAACTTAGGTCCTAACTTTTTCACTAGCAGTAAAAGTATTCGATCTTCTTCTGGAGAAAATAAAGATTTGGATGCTGCTTTATTTTAACTTTAATAGTTTTGCTACTTTTATTTGATATATTTATAAAGGGCACTGCTTCTATCTTTGTCACCATAAATTAGGCATTTTCTTCTTTATCGAGATTTTCTTTATTGAGTTTAAGGGATAAAGTCATTAGTTTCTTAGCTTTAAGTAGCTTAGTTGAAAAGGAGAAATGAATTAGATATTTAATCACATTCATTTACCTCAAATGAGTCTTCGTGTAAGTGCTGAAGAGAGATCATGTTAATTTTATTAATTAATCTCGCTACAAAATATCTTATTTATATAGTACTAAAAGATAATTTACGCAGTTTAAAATGGTTGAAAATGTTAATAAAATCACATTAACTTGAAAACCATATAATTTAATTAAAGACTTATAACTTTAATTCATATCAATTTCTAATTAGTTGTCTTAAAGTATATAGATGAAGGTTTTTTTACTAAAAATTGAATAAATAAGCATTTAAATAGTATGTTTAATTTTAATTAGCAATCAAAATGGTCTATATTAGAAAATAAATTATACAAATAATATTATCAATAATAAAAATAAAATTGAAAGGAAAAAAATGGCACTAAAAATTTTCCCTTAAAAATATAAATATCACTTAATTTGAAAAGCATCATTAAAATATCATATTTTGCATTTTAATTGAAATTGTTTTATATTACCAAATAACTGTTCTTTACTTTATGATAAAACTCTTACAAACACATAATTTACGACAATTCAGTCATAATTATGAAATTAATTAAATATATATTTATAAATTATAATGTCTTTATCAATAATTATTTTTTGAACTTTGAATTTGAAAATTTCTATATTTAAGATTGTCTCTAAAATGGGTTTTCAATTCTTTTAAACATGTTGATTTAATGATGTGCTTTATTTATTTCATGAGTTTTTTATATTTATGAACAAATAATTTAATATAAAATAGTAATATAATCCAATATAGATAATATCATATAATGTGATCTTTTCTATAATAGGAATCTCGATGATATAAATATTATATTGATTTACACTTTTTTTTATCGAATGTAAATAATATTGCAGTTTTTTACTTAATTTTGCCTGTTGTAATTTATACCTCATGAAAACATTACAATCTATTGTTGTTTACAATCATTAAGCTCAGAAACATGTACCCCATATGAAATACACAAGAAAATTTAACTTATTAGAATGGATGATTTTATACTGTCTATTATGTTTTATATAAATATATATAAAATTCATATGTCATTTTTTGCAATTGCCTATGAGTTATTAAAATGATGTCAAAAAAGTGTGTAGAATTTCCTTAGCTTCTGGAAAGAGAGGGCTGTTCTCTATCACAGAGCTCATTTATTTATGTTGTGGCCATAAATTTAGAATTTTTCTACCAATAATTCTTGACTCATTTTTGTTTGAAAGAAGTTCTTCTTCAATTTCCTTTGGTATTTCTTGAGATTCAATATATCGTAGAGACTTGTAGTATCTGTTTTTAATCATATTGACTGTTTTTCCAGAGAAATACCTAGTTATTTTGTTGAACTTAGGTCCTAATTTTTTAACAAGCAAGATTAGAATTCTATCCTCTTCTGCAGAGAATTGAGAGATTTAAGCTCTAGGTTTGTAATCAAGAAAGGCCTTCTATTTTTCTTTGATGTATTTATAGATAGCGCTGCTTCTATCTTTCTATCCATATTGAATAGTTTTTCTTCTTTATCTAAATTACTTTGACTTAAAAATTCCATCTTCTAATTAGGAATGTGGTTGATGATGAAATTCAGTTTAGTAAGAGCTTTCTTCTTAGTTTGAGGTTAAATTAGAGTTAGATTATTAAGAGATTTCAGAAATCATTTTGTTTTAAAAAATATTAAATCCATTCTTTTAATAGTATCCCACTTAAATTACAATACATTTAATTAAAAAATTTAATGGAAATATTGTTTTATTTTGCAATAAACTGACATTTTCTGTCTGAATTTTTCAACAGCATTAATGTTTTTCAAATTATTCATAAAAATTAATAAAGCCTCCATTCATTTAATCAAATTGGAGAAAATCATAGTTATGTCAAAGGTAATAATGCTTAGAATAAATTTATTAACAAAAATTTTATTTCTAACATAAGGTTGTGTTTAACTATAAAGAAGATTGATTATTGTTAATAAACAAAATCAATTGGTTTAAGTAAATTTAAGCTCATGTCATCTTAATTGAGAAGAGCATTAAGAAAATAAACATTTAACATGAGAAATTAAGAGATTATAGAAAGAAGACTAAATTTTAAATTAAATAAGTCTTTTCATAATCTATAGAATGTTAATTCACATATTCATTTTTCTTTATCTATATTTATTCTATAATTTAATTGATAAGTTCTTTAATCAAAGTTTACCATATTAAAAAATTTTAGTTAATGCAGTTAATCTGGAAAAATCAACTTTCATCAAGAATTTAGGAGGATTTTATAAGGTACTCAAAAACCATAAACAGGAGGAATTGAGTAGCTGTGTAAATTGGCTCAGGAAGAAATCATAATAATCTAAGATGTGGTACGGAATTTACGATTAACACTTGAAAAACTTCGAAACAGATTAAATGAATAATTATTCAAATCTCTAAATTTTAGATCGGAACTTTTTGTAATGTAGTCTAATTCTATAATCACTTGAAATACAAGAGACACAAGGATTGTATGATTAAGAATAAGTGCAGCTATTAATATTTATCTAAATTGTTAACAAATACCAAATACAAGGAAATATAAAATGTCAATTTAACTATAATTACCAAAATATGGAATAAAAAAACATCGTGAGAATGAAAAAGAATATATTCTTTGGGACTGTGTTAATCCTTTTGATAATTAAAGGTAAAATTTAAAGAATTTATTACTTAATTAAAGCTAATTTCTTTAAATAATATAAAAGAGACTAACCAAAATATCATAGTATTAGCAAGAGATTTATATTTATAAGACTTGATTAAAATCGATGAATCTAGAAGCAGATTCATCAAAATATCAACATAAAAAATAATCATATGAAATAAACCTATCAGAATGAGATGCTATGATCAATTATCCCAAATAAGGTCTTGGAGTAATGATAATTTGAAAAGTATGTTTGATTGACATCAATTGAGATACTAATTTATCATATATAGAAATTTTAAATTAATTTTTGAAGAGAGTTTTCCTATCTGATTAGTTACATATAAAGCTCATATTATTTATGATCTAGATATAGTATAAAGAAATAAAGGATAAAAATTATAAATATTAAGAATCATTTTATCAATATTGAAGATTATACTTTGAAGCGGAATATATTGAGAAGTATAAGAAATCCAGATAATCAGTTGTGACGCTATTTTAATGATCATATACTAAATACGCTTTTGGACAAAACTTTCAAATTTTGTTATGTTTGAATAGCTTAGGGTTTTGAAAATAATGAATAACTATTTTATTATTAATTTTATAAAATAAATTACATGGACTCTGGAGGTGCAAATACTTTCGTTATAGAACCAAAAGATGAAGAAAAGTTATCTTTTAGTCTATATAAATAGATTTTATCCATCTAAAGTGAGAAAGGTTATTTAAGAAATTATGGATGATAAATTAAGAAATGAAACTTATGATGCAAATAACACTCCTACCTTGGCGGAAGAATTAGTAAAAAGAATAAGAAGCAAAGTGAGAGAAAGTAAATTTATTATTTGAATTTATTCTCAAGCTATCAAAATGCCAAGATTTAAAATTGCAGTTTAAGTTATAATCGGAGAAGTTAAAGGATAGGGTTGTAAAGTAACATCAAAAAACCTTTGGGATCCTACTTGGGACAATTATGCATCATATTCCTTTTAAAATGTAATTATTTTAATTCTTAAATATATAGGACACAATCTATGGTGTGGCAATCGTATTTGGAGTCTATTATGAATGAATTAATATTTTGAATATTAGATTGAGAATGATAGGATATCATTAATTAAATATTTCTTTCATTTATTATTTATCTAAAATAGAATAATTCTTGAGTTTAAGTATACTTTAGTTTATTTAGAACTTTTGAAATTTTATTTAAGAACAATTTCTTCTAATAGAATAGCTATTATTTTTAAAAAAATACTTCAAAATCTTATGAAACAAAAGTAGTTAAAATCTTATACAATTTATTTTTTTATTTCAATAATTTTAAGCATCCTATTTGATTTTTAGTTATAATTTTTATTTAATATCTAAATCAGATGTTGTCCTTTTTATATTTTTTTTGATTTCAATGGATAAAGAACCCTAAATAAAACATCATATTGCTTTATTGAAAGAGCAATGAAAATAAAAAGAAGAATCTTGACTTTATCCAACTAAAATTGATTTTACTTAAATTTTTTATCGTTTCTTTATTGTATAATAATTTCTACTTGTAATAAATTTGTCAATCGATTGTAAATTTTAAGCCTAAGCTTAATGTAGGGAACTGTTCAGTAATTTATAAATCAAGTTTTTTCATTTTTAGTCTAAAACTCATCCAAGAAGAAGAAACCTAAGAAATATGGTAGACTTTGTTAAATACAATGATTATTGAATTTAACTCCAACCTTTATAATTTTAATAATTATAGTAGAATTTTCAATATAAGAGGAATGATACTAAAGATTAATTTATATTTTGAGCTTGATTTATTTAAAAAGATTTGCCTTTAATGGTCTATAAACAAATGCTCTTTTAATTTATTAAGTTTTGTAAATCAAAAAGTGAATCAAGAGATAGATCAATAATTAAGCTATTGAGAAGAATAGCAAAGACAGTTTCCACAATCTAAAATCCTCCTTAGACTTGAATCTACTTTGATTTAAGGAGCATCTTAAAAGCTACTATTCATAGTTGGAAGTAAAGTAAGATTTAATTTTGATTGAAAAAAGTTATACTTCAACAACTGAACCAAAATGTTGATCATCAGATCTTATATTATAATTTTTCAAATGAAGGAAGTTAAGAAAGTAATTAAATTTTCCAATGAATAAGAATGTAATAAGATTATAAAAGTCTTTTAGCATTTTAACTGGATATTAAAAATAAAAATTTATGATGATAAATTGTAGATTAAATAGGAATTATATAATATATTTCATTAACTTGCTTAATTTGTTTATTTTAGCTTGAGTTGTTTTTATAATTGATCAATTATTTATTTTTCTCTCTTAACCTTTTATTCATAGTTGAAAATCATCAAAGCCTTGCCTTATTCAGCATTCAAAATTTGCATTTCTTTTCTTTATCTAACAGCATTCATTTTTCTATGTTTGTTGCCAGACATTACATATCCTAAGCCTTCATACTTTTGTATGTCTTCAGATGTCAACCCAACTTCTCCTCTTCTTGGAATACGCTTCCCTGATTGAATGTAATATGCTATTGCGGCTCCTTCTCCAGGTAACAATTGACTGCCATAATTCGTTCTGTGTTGTAGGTTTTTATCAAATAGAAGAGGCATTGGTCCAATTTAGCAAGATTTATCATTTTCTTCTTTCTTTTTTTGCATTTCTTCATTCAACTTTCTTACTTTTTCAGCAAAAGAATCATCAGAGTCAGTGTCAGAATAACTTTATGGATATATTTTAATATTACTATTATTCTTCTTCATCTTGTTCCTAATCTATTTCTTCTTGTTAATTCACTACTTCTTCTTCAATCACAATCTCCTTTTATTATGATTGCTATTCTCTTTCCTAAGATTTAGATGGCAAAATTTTTTATAAATGTTCTCCTTTCCTGATGGCATCCAACTTTGCTCTCCTTAATTTATCTTCCTCTTATTTCATTTATTCCTCTATTATAAATCTTTGCTACCTTCTTTATTCTTTCATCAATTCCAAATCTGAATATTAAATAAACTGTATACCTTTTCGAACTTCTTCAGAATCGCTGTTGAATTACCAGATATTAGATTTTTTAATACTTTCTCTTCTTTATTTTCTTTGAAGTAGGTATTCTTAGTATGGAACCTTAGAACGAAAATTCTTAACTTCATCTTCTCTACTTCTTGAAGTAGATGAGGATGAAGAAGAACTTCTCTTTTAATATTTCTTTTTCATTTTATAAATATTTTATATGTTAATATTGTGAAGAAGTAATTTGTTTTGCCTTATTGTTATCATTCTGAATAATTATTAGTTATATATTTACAATATTTATTTTGTTCACCTAACAGCTAATTCACTTTATTAATTCTTTTTTAATAATCTTTTTATTTCGCGATTCCTTAATTAATTATAAATGAGGTCACATTGGATGAAATATCAATCTTTTAAAAATTTCTAACTAATTGTTTGCTTTCTTTCTATTTCTTTAAATTTAAAATGACCCACTCTTTATGAAACAAAAGAGATGCAAGATGACATTATTTCTAACAACAAAATTTATCAAATTAGCTTTTTATTAAAAATTGGCTTATTATAATGATTTTTAATATCAGCTATAGGGCTAAATTTGAACGTAGAAAGTTTGATTTACTATTGTTTGAAAATTATCGAAAATTAACACTTTATATACAAGAGAGGAGCAGAAAAATACTTTATTCTGAAGGTTATGTATTAATTGAAGATCTACATAATATAACTTAAAGCTTTACATTTAATCCCTAAAAAATGGTAAATAATTGACTAAATGCACTAAGTATTTGATTTCAAAATAAATATGATGCCATATTATAATAAGGCAAAACACATGCTTTAACGGAATTAATAATGAAATTAATACAAGTAAAATATTTGTGTTATTATGTTATAAGATATTTATGTATAAACACTAATAGACCAATGGATTTAAGTTTCAACCATATGTAAAAACATAAATTTGTTTTAAAGTATCAAAAAAAATATATTTTACTTTAACTCAAAATAGTTGACAATAAATGAAATCAAATTCTGATTTTTCCTAGTCGCTATTATCATTGAATATAAAGAATTAATTCCCTAAAAATTACCAAGTAAATTCATAGATGTCACAAAAAATCATATTCAAATGTAAAACAGCCTAGCAATTTACGTTTTAGCAATATAACATTTATTAGAGTCTTGGCTAATGATAAAAAGAATAAAACGAAGCTGTAATAAAATATTTATTCAAAATCTTAAGGTCAAAGAAATTACAAAAAATTTTACAAAAACAGAAAAGAATATTATAAAATATATTTAAGAAGATTCAAATAAAAGTATTATTTCAATGATACCTTAATAAATAAGTGCTTACTATTAGTTATTCACAATTTATATCTGAAATTGTAATTTACTGGTAATCAAAAATAACATTTATTTCTAAATCGACAGATGTATCAAAAGATATAGGATAACTACATCAACTTTTGAATGGAATTTTTTTCTTTTTGTTTTGTAAATAGTAGACCTAGTTTGATTTAAACGTTGATTTTAATTTAATTGCTAATAAATAATAAGGTCAAATTTTCTTTTTCTATATAAATTATGCTATTGATATATATTTTTTTACCAATTAGAAGAGTCTTTTATTTACTTATTTTATTTGTATTTTAGATAAAATAATCGAGTCTGAAGCTTTAATCTAAAATGTGAGCTGCATAAAATAATCTAGAATAAAAGAGATTTTTGATATATCAAGAATACATGAATTAATGAATATTACTATGTCAGATATTTATCTATTAAATTTAAATCTTATATGTTAGTTACTCTTTGATTGATTTAGCAATAATTAACAATGATTTTTCAATTCTATTTGAATATTTAGTAACTAATTTCAAGGAATGAAAAGTATGTTATGAAACAGTGAAGTACAGTTTTTTTGGTGTCCATTCAACATAAAAATATAAGATTTTTTCAAAAATTAGGGAGATACAATTTTCTTTGAGTCTAAAATTTCTCTTAAAATATATTGAAGATGAAAAAATGATGTTCTAAAGGAATCTTAGACAAATTTAACTCTTAGTTTACATAACATGCAATGAATTTAGTAAAATATTTAATACACAAAATGAACTTAAGTTACTTAAATTTCATGTAGCTGCATTTCAGGTATACATATAGATGTGAATATTTATTAGAGATTCTTATTCGAAATATATTAAATATTCCAAAAATCATATTGTTAATGTTTAAAAAGATAAATCTTTAGATCCTTTAATTATTTAAAATTTATATATTTAGAATTTAAAAAATTTATTTCAAATAAAACAAAAATATCAGAAAAATTTTAAGCTTCATTTACTCTTCAATCTTTCTCCTTAATTCAATAACGAGCAGTATCAAGTTTTAACAAAGACTGAAATTATGTTTAATTGTGACAAGAGTTGCTAAATTTGGTTTTCTTGTAGTCACAATTTAGTTTCATCTTATATTTATATATTTTTTCAAATTTTAGAAAGGTTGGCTATGAGGTCAGCACTTTCTAACTCATTATTATGACCTGTAAATGAAGCTTTTGTAGCAATCACAAATTTTAAAGGATTAGTTTATAACTTAACTAAGTGCTTTACAGACCATAAAGATGCTTGTACTCTTTTAATTTGCAGGATCTACATTTGACACAGTAATTTTATGTTCTGTATAATCTGTTGAGAGGCAGATATATAAATAATCTAATTTTAAAATTATATTTTATTTGTTTTAGTAAATATAATAAAAAACATATTTTTATATTCAGATAATTCTTTTTATTATAAATGCATGATATTTACTATATTACATCTTATTATATCAAGAATATATCATTTTGAATCACTAATATTTTTAAATGTTAAGTTCTTTTCTGGGGTCAAAGTTAGGATCTTTTGCTTTTTATCTAAAAAATAAAAATTTTTTTAACCTTTATAGAAATTAGAGTTCAGTAGGATCATCCCTATTGATTGGACTTTTTGGCAAATCATTATGTTCAGATAGGTCTAGTTATTTCTTCTACCCCCAATTAATATAATGAATTGTACAAAGAGTTCTGGAACCCCAAGGTCCTTTTGTAAAATTGGATGCAAATCTTGCCCCACAATATCTACACCAATCCTAAAAAACTTTAAAAAATATAATTTACATTGGTATATTTCGAATAATCAAAATTTTTGACAGGGACAATCCCTAGTTCTTCATAAGTATAAGGATGGATATCTTATTTGAATTATTTTCTTTAAACTTTTTTGACAATTTTTTCTTGACTATCGCTTTGACTTGAATCTAATTATTACCTATCATTCGGTATAGATTCATTTTTCTTTTCATAAATTCTTCTGGTTCTAGCAGTGGTTCCAAATTATTTAAAGTTTAATTTAGCTTATTTTTATTTTTTTTGATATCCTTTAATTGAGATTTTTACAATCATTTTTCCTTCAAATTTCTCTTCTTTTTATTTTGCACATAAATCACAAATCATAACCTTCTTTCCGATTTTCTAGGTTTTATATTTGACTTCAGGAGGAGCACATTTACTATGAAATGATCTACAGCATCTAACGCAATGAATCAAAGCAGTTGTTGTATTTGAAGAATTAACTTTACAAAATACACATACATGAGAAGGACATCTAAATAACTCTACGTTTGAATCAAGTGTCTTAGATAATGGATTAGCTTATATACAACTTAAATGAAAATATCTATTACAATTAGCAGTTGAACATTTTGATATTGCTGACTTGTTTTTGATCTTTCTTACATTATTATCTTCAAGTGGATCATTTTCATCTGAAGAGGCAATAACTTCATCCTTTTATTTCTTATCTGGAGGATAAGTTCCTTTTGTTTTACACAATAAACAAACAACTAAACTATTTCTACAATCAGGACATGAATATCTAATATTAACATTTTCTTTAAGTTAATCTTCACTCCAGTTTAGTTCAGGGAAAGTATGATTATTAAGAAACTCTTAATCAGGTCCTTCTATATTGATATATTCAGTTGTCTCTAATAAATCTTTACAAGCTATATGAAAGGCTCTTCTGCAATGACCCATACAAAATACAGAGCAATTCGGTCTTTCACAAACATAACAAAGCTTTTTAATTAATTCTTCTTTGCTTTTAGATGCTAATCTTCTTGCATCCTCACCTTAAATTTCAACTGTCCTTTATTATTTTCTACCTAAATCCATGTCTGTTAATTTTTTTATTCTTCTTGACGGCTTACTCAATTCATAGATCCAATTCATGGCTAATTCTCTATAATTTTTGCCATAATTAGATGAGTTTATTTTATTCAACAGATCTGTTAATATCTATTCATCGTCAGTACTATAATTAGATTAGCTAAGTTTGGATTCTATCAATTAATTTACACAATCTCCTACTTCTTCCATATACTTCTTTTATTCTTATAAAGACATGTGAATATCAAAAAGTTTGCTTAATTTTTAACATCTACTTTCTTAACTTTTTAATATTATTTTCCAAAAATTTGGATCTTATATACTTATAGATTTATCTGTTTTTTCAGAAACAAATGATTACTTTGAAACTGAATATGTTCCATTGATCAAAGAATACTTTGCAGTCCTAGAATTTTTCTCTAAAATTTCATCGATATTTTTTTCTTAAAATACATCTCCATTTTAATTATGACTTATAAAGCCTATAATTCCATTTTTCAATAATACTTCCATATCTTATTTACTCATTTTTTTATCGTTCTTATTACTTTTGAATGAACTTTCACATTATTTAAATTAACCACTCATAAATATGGCTTAATCTAATCCCAATTTTTTTATAGCTCTTTCAAACATTTCTGCTTCATATGTGTCCTTTGTAATCAATCTATAAACTGTGACTTCTTTAGATTACCCAATTCTATGAGCTCTGGCTGTAGCTTAAACATCATTTTAAGGGTTCCAATCAGAATCATATATTACTACAATTTCAGCTGCTGTTAAATTGATACCTTATCCGCCTGCTTTAGTAGATAACAGAAATACTTCTCTCTTCTTTTAAGGATCATTAAATCTATCTATGGCATTCTATCTTTCTCTTGCTTTTATCTGTCCATCAATCTTTTCGTATTTCACTTATCTAAATTTTAAATATTCTTCCAAGATTTATAACATCATTGTGAATTATGAAAATATCAACATCTTCTTACCTTCATTTCTAAATTTATTTAATAACTTATCTAACAAAATCATTTTTCCTGAACTTTCAACTAATTTATTAATATAATCATTCTTATTTTAGCATCCTTTTGTTAGATCATTTTACATTTCTTAAATTAGAAAAGGATGGTTACAACATTTTCTAAGTTAGATCTCTAAATTATTTAATGAAGCAGCATTTGCAGCCCATTGTGAAAATCCTTATTCCAACATTGATTTATTTCTTTCATACAATGCTTTATAGATATGTTTTTAAATTGTTGTCATTTCAATATCTATAATAGTTTCTTACAAAGGAGGGATCATTTATTCTACATCTTCCTTTTGTCTTCTCAAAATATATGGTTTCAATAAAACATTCAATTTTTCTACTTAATCTGATGTCTCCAATTATCCATATTCTCTTTTGAAATTAATCAAGTTTGAAAATTCATAAGGTTCAATGAAGTTGAGTAAACTAAATAATTCTTCTGTATTGTTTTGAATAGGAGTACCTGTCAATAGCAAAGTTCTTTAGCAACATAATTTTTTTAAAGATTATAAAATTCTTGCATTCGAATTTTTTAATTTATGTGCTTCATCTACTACAATATACTAAAATGGAACATTTATGAATATTGTTTAAAAATCTTACATAAAAACTTCATAACTTGTAATTAAAATCTAAAATTTGTAGATTTCAGATGCTTGAAGTACAATTCCTTTCATACTAATATCAGTATAGAAAAATTCATATTATCTACACAATGCTCTGCCAGCACTACTTTCTTGATCATAATACAAGACCGCATTCAAATTAGTCCATTCTTCTACTGTACGTTTCCAATGTTGTAATGTAGATAATGGAGCTATGATTAAGAAGGGTCCTCTATAATTTTCAAAGTTATATAAGTGATTTAAAAATGCAATAGTTTATATTGTTTTCCCTAATCCCATTTCATCAGCTAGAATAACATTTCTGTCTTCATACCAAGCTCTTATTAGCCAATTTAAACTATCAAGTTAATAATCTCTTAATAATCTTCTATCTTTATAAATAGTTTGTGTAAGCTAAGTATATTCATGAGGTGGTTTTCGCTAATTTAAAAAATATAATTAATTTCTAATTTCAGTGATTTATAAATTTGATAATTTTTTCTTCTTTATTCCTGATTCAAAATCTACTAAGGTTTTATGATTAGAATTTTGTTACATCATCAAATTTCTTGTTTCTTTGTCTAAACTTCTGTTAAATTATTTAAACTCCTAAATTTTTTATCTGCAATCAATTAAAGATTCAGGTTCCCATGTAGCCTCTAAATAAGATAGATGTTTCCATTTGACTAGGTACAATCGATCAGGTTCTTTTGATAATTTTAAAATTTCTGATTCAGTTAAGATTTAAATTTCCAGAGAATCCATTTATAACCAATCAAAAGATTTCTCCCCAGGATTCCAGGCTTCTATGTCTGGATCTACACAATCCATTTATTGTTAAAAGTCAAGCATTTCTAATTACATCTCTTAAGCAACATCAATATCTATTTATTAAAGTTAGGATCTTAAATAATCTTCAAGATCAAAAAGCTCTTCATTTTTTATCTCTAATTTAAGATTCAACTTATCTTCAATAATAGATTCTATTTCTTATTGATTTTCTTGAATTGTATATTATTTTTCATCAATTATATTCAAAACATTAAGAACTAATTCATTTATTTTTTCCTTCTTTAATTCTGGCATGATATCATTTCTATGAGCATCATTGATTTTATTTTTGTATGCTTCCTCATTTATGTATCTCTGTTAAGATAATTTTGATTCATAATTTTTTTTGGCTTCTTCGTACCATTAATTATAAAGAACTATTGAACATTCTCTTAAAGTATCACTGATTTATCTCATTTCACTATTTTCTTAGAATTCCTAATGAGCAGTTCTAAAGATAGTTCCTAATTCGTTCCAAAATTCGTTGTTTGTTTTGTATTAACCCAAATATAAACGATTATTTATGGTGCCAAAATCAAGGATTACTTTGCTTTCTAAAAAATATACTCCATAATGAATTTGGTTCCTACTAAAATTTAGTAAATGAGACATAACTTTGGTTAGACTTTCTGCCCACTTACCTTTCATTTCAGATCCCTTTTTTGGATGAACAATTGGAAAGATTTCCGTACATGATAATACTCGATCAACTTCTTAAAATGCAGGATCAAAATACTAAGTATCAACTACTTCATCAAATTCTTCCATTATACGTTTATCAAAAACTTTATTGAATCGATTGATTTTCTGCTTTCCATTCTTCTCGTTAAGGATCTGACCATAATGAATAAATTCAATATACTCTCAATTCATCAAGCCACTCTGTATGGAAATAACTACGGTCTTTGTATTTAACCAAATATTGAAGACTCCCTGTATGTGACTCTGTTTTTCGCCACAAAATTTGATCAATCTCAGGAACGAATATACGCCTTGATTCACTTTCTTAAGTTGGTTCATTCATGGACTCTTCTTCCTCACTCATTGTAGCAGCATAATTCCTCTTGATCGCTCTAGCAGACCTTCTTTCATTACTAATTCCATTTTACTCTTAAGGGTAGTTTTCTTCTTCCATTAAGTTGTACCTACTAATGTACCTAACATGTTGTACTTTCTCTTCTACTTTTCTCGTAGTCTATCTGATTATCGATTGGTTGGGTCATTCTCACTTTCTAAATCACTCATTTATAAAATAATAAGGGACAAAAAGGTAAAAAAAACTATATGATAAATTTTTCTTCTTTTTTTTGAATTTCAGATATATATGGTCACAAATCGGCGCGCATTTAATTTTTTCATATATACTTTATATACAATGATGTGATAAGTTGATTTTTTGGAATTCTGGTCACTCTTTTAATATAAATATTTTTATGGATCCAAGTGCACAATGGAAAGAATTAAATAAAAAATACTATAAGTTTCATTAATTCAATCCTATAACGGGTGAATAAAAGAACCTTGACTTTTACTATCAGCACATTGCTGTGGCAAAATGGGGTGGTCCTTTGGCAGCAACAAAAAATTATGATTAAGTCATTCTGATGCGTACAGATGATATTCTTAAAGATTCAATAATATTCTTTTCTAATAGTGGTAAAATAATGTCTAGAACTCCATACAAAGAGACAGATTCGGTAAAAACAAAATTAATGAAATTAGATTCCATTATTTGATTTCCTTGAAGACGAACATTTAATATTATTAAAAGCAAGTGGAATATATTATATAATTGATCCTTTAAAAGGAAATAAGAAAAATCATGATTTAGGTGAATAATTCAAACAAAATCAAATACTCAGAGCATTAGTTGTTAATAATGGTTTTGTATTGATGGCAATGAATTTCGAGTTTTATTATGTCTAAAATGCTCATGAACCTGAGGTTTAGTAATTCAAGACCTCAAGCCTCTTATAACAGCCAGAATATTGGTAAGTGATTCCTTCTAAGAAATCATCTAGCGGAAAGGTTGAGTTAGTGATAGCTAATCCTGAAGGAGGAATCATTCATATAATAGAAAATGAAAAGTGGAAGATATATTATAATAAAGATAAAATAACAAATGAGATAGACAAGAAACTTCCTGATCTAAGAAATATTAAAATGTTATCTCTATCATCAACTTACAAAAATTTAGCGTTGTTGTAATATTATGGTTAAAGATGGATAATTTCTTTTATTTCAAATTATTTTGAATCTTCGGAGTATCGTTAGATGCCTATAGATTTAAAAGAAGACGATGTATAAAAGGAGGAATCAGCTGAAAAAGATCTCAGCATTTTGGAAAGACCTCGAAATATGTATTGGTGTGGAGATGATTGTGTAGTTCTATAATTGTAACAATACATTGTATTAGTATCTCATGATTCTTATACAAAAATAAGAATGAGTAATTAGCATTTTGCTATGAGACCTGAATATGATGGAATAAGAGTGCTAACACAGAAAAAGAATGAAATATTAAGGAAATTACCAGATTCTTATATAAATGTATTTGAAAAACTGTCAAATAAACCTGGAGCATAATTGTATAGTGCTTATGAATCTTTTGAGTAAAAGAATCCAATTGAAGATGATGAATTGAGATCTAGTAAAGCATTATTGAGTGAGGCAGTAAGTGATTGTGTAAAATGTGCATAATTTGAAATTAATCCTGAATATTAGATTACATTGTTGAAAGCAGGAAATTATGGTAAAATCTTTTTGGGGAATTAAAATCTTGATCCAAATATATTTAATGAAACAGCTAGATATTTGAGAGTAGTTAATTCATTAAGAAGAAGTGGTGGTGTTGGAGGAAGAGTAGTAACATATGAATAGGTGTTGTAATTAATTAAAATTCCAGATGTTATGATAGGGTTATTATTAAAATATAATTTACATTATTTAGCTACTGAAGTTTCTCATTTTTTAAAATTTTAAATTAAATAAAGAGCATCGATTTATACTCATTGGGCATGTTGTAAGGTTGAAGTTTAATAAGATGATGATCAATTATGTGAAATTATTAAAGAAAAAATTAAAGAAGAGAGAGGAGTTTCATTTACATAAATTGCATAAAAATCAATTGAAATTGGAAAATCAACATTGGCTTTAAAATTGTTGGATAATGAATAAATATTATCTAAACGAATTCCTGTTTTAATGTGGATGGCAAATTTTTAATCTGCAAATAATAATTCTTATTATGAAAAAGCATTAGGAGATGCCATTCTTTCAAAAGACTCAAATTTAATTTATTTTGTTATAATGAAATTTTTAAAAACAGAAATGAATGAAACTTATAAATTTAATACATTATCTCAGAATCCTATATCTTAAGCTCATCTTGTCTATTATCTAAGAAACTTTGATGACAAATACTTGTAAAAATATTTACAATATTTCAAGAAATTTGATGAATGTGGTTTATTGGCAATCAATTAAGCTTCTTAATAAAAAAATTTAGATGAAAAAATCAAATTCCTAGATTAAGCTTTAAAATATTTTGGAGAAGATGAAACTGATTAATTTTATAAGAGAATTATAGCTGAACAAATTATCATACTCAAAGATTTGAAATCTGAAGTTGAAAAAGGTCGAAAGAAACCTAATTAATCAATTATGGAAGAAAGACCAATTAATTCAATTATGGAAGCTTTTTTTCTTAAAGATAAACCTGAATTTGCTCAAGAATTTGCTAAAACATATAAAATACCAGAACGTAGGTAATATATTTAATACATAAATAGAATTCATTTAACAAGAGTTAAAACTTTAATTAATAAAAAGAATTGGGAGGAATTAGATAAATTTATATAAGAGAAGAATAAAAAAACTATTATTATACCTTATGAATTAGTTGCAGAATTATTGATAAAAGCAGAATAAGAAGAAAGAGGAATTTAAATTATTATGAAGATGCCTGATGTTGAAGTATAGATTATTATTATTAAATTAGGAATCCTGTAGAACATTAATAAAAATAGGATAGTAGAGTTCTGCAGTACAAGTTGCAATTAATAATAAAAAAGTCTAATTACTGTATGATATCAGAGGATTAATTTTTGATAATTAGGCGAAGGCTTTACTAGAAACATATCTTAGTTAAAACCCTAAATGAATACAACAATAAATAACTAATGATTGAATATTTTTAATTCTCCATAATACATTTGCCATTTCTGCTTTACGAATCGATAAATATTTTTTATTGCAAATCTTACCTTATTTATATTATTATTTATGATTTTAATTTATTCTTAAATGAAAATGAACTTTGGTTAAAATTAATTGTTTATGTTTTCTTATTTTCGGTGTTAATTAGTTTAGAAAATATTCAAAAGGACTTTGATTTCTGTAATTTAATATCTAAATATGTATATATCATTCTTTTTTTGAATTGAAAAAACCAAACACAGGAGCGTCTGAAAAGGCTTTTTTCAATTCTGGTGGAGGGGGCATATTTGATGTTGATTATTTAACAGGAGAAAATGGTTTTTAATTATATTACTTCTACTGTTGCTTTTAGGCATTGGGATTGGTATTGATATTTGGATTGGTATTATTATTATTATTTTTAGATTGGGTAATAGGTTTATCATTAGTTTTTTTTCTTTGATTAGTTCTTTTTGCCTTTTAATATGGTTCTATGATATAGATATAAAACATACTTGAATAAGCAAAATCATAAAGATCTTCATTCACAACTTAATCAGAATCTTTTAATAACTTAAATTAATTGAATTTTATACATCAACTAATTATTTGGCTATTCTTGGATCCATTGTATCTAAAGTAATCATAGTTATGCTTCTTCCTTTATCTCCAGCTCTTCCGGTTCTTCCAATTCTATGAACATAATTATCAATTTAATTAGGGAAGTCATAATTGATAACTAAACTTATATCTCTTACATCAAGTCCTCTTGATGCAACATCCGTGGCACATAATAATTTACATCTTGAAGATTTGAATTCCTTCATAACATAATCTCTTTGTTATTGAGTACGATCTCCATGTAAAGACATGCAAAAAAATCCATGTTCTGATAAATAATTAGCCAAATCTTCGCAATCCTTTTTAGTTTCTACAAAAATCAATACTTTGTCTTTGTTAGACAATTCCTCTAAAATATAAAGTAATCTAAAATATATATAAAAATATTTTATACTCTTCTTATTTTTCACTTTGATATAAACATATTGTTTCTTAAGTTATATTTTTGTTAATAGTAACTTCTTGACTTCCTATGTATAGATTGATCGGTTCATTATGACATAGATCACATGCTAAATTTTACACCATTTTTGGCCAGGTTGCTGAAAAGAATACTGTCTATCTATCTTCTCTAATGTAGCTATCGATCTTACGAACTTATTATTCAAATCCCATGTCTTATATAAATAACTATCAAATTGTACCTAACATACGATCTGCTTCATCTAAAACCAAATATGTAACATTATGAAGATTTGTTACTTAAGCATCTAAGAAGTCTATTAATCTTCCTGGAGTTGCTACAACTATATCTGGATCTCTTGATAAAGCCATTTCTTATGGTCTTTTATCAGCACCGCCATAAATACAAGCTGAATTCAAATTATAAGCTTCAGAAAAATAACTAATATGCTCTAAAAATATGTGTTCTTTTATTACCTTAAATTTGCATTGCTAACTCTCTTGTAGGAACAAGGATTAACATCATAGGGCCTCCTTTTTTACGTTAACATTCAATATGAACCAATCCAGGAAGGAGGTAAGCTATTGTTTTACCAGATCCTGTTTAAGCTATTCCAATTAAATCATGTCCAGACATTATTATTGGAAACACTTAGAATAAATATAATAATGTAAACCTGAAGCTTGAATTGGAGTGGGTCTTTAAAATGCTTTTAGTGATATACGCTTATTCAATTAGTTTGGAAATTGGCAATCTCTCCACTCAATAAATGGTTATGGCACCTCGATTTCATTTGATTCCACCATAATTTAATGTTTTTCCAGATACTCGTTTACTACTATGTCATCATAAATCTTCTGATTCGGGTCAATAAAGACCTTCTAGATGGGCGTCGAGTTGATTTATGGTCTGGTCTGGGGGTTACGATTTAAAAGCACTTGGCATATTACGAGCACAAGATACCAGCAAAATCTCTTTGCTTTGTATAATTATTTTGATGGTCCATGAATTAAATTCTTAATTATTAATATTAATATTAGAATTATTTATAATTAGAGATGCCAATCTTAATAACTTACAAACAGATTAAGCAAAAGATCGTTATTATGACTTTATTAGATTCACCCTCTATTCTTTGAAAATAAACTCTGAACTGGCCAATATTTTTATCTAATCAAATCATAAAATCAAAACGAATTTACCATAATGATATATAGTTATTAAACTTATTTTGTATTTGATTAGATCAATAACACAAAATTTTAAGTTCAGTTTGATAGAATAGAACTTACATAAAGATAAAGAAAAAATTCATGATTGTTAATAGAAATATCTGTAGAAAAAGATTAAAGTGAAAAGACTTAAGAATATAAGAATTTATAATATCTTGAAGCAAATAAAAATTCTTCTGATTCAAATTCTTATCTTCTTTGTAATTCAAAAAAGTGACAAATTATCATGAGATATTTTTAATGTTAAACAAGCAGAAGCATAATATTTAGTTTTAAGGTTGCAATTATAATAAAAAATAAAAGTAATTCTAGAAAATAAAGTAAAGCTATTAAAAATGATAACATTTTTATAAATTCAAAGGTTCAAGAGAGGCTTTAATGAATTATTATATTAATATAATGGTATATTAATGTTTAATATTATACTGTTATTGCTATTTTAAAGAGATTTAATTTGAACTATCTAAGTTAGATGAATTCAAAAAAATTTGATTTTTCTCTTCTGATATTTGATATAAAATTTAATTTATTTATTTATGATGCGGCTATATTACTAGGCATTCAGCAAATTAATCAAAGTGGATCGTTTAGCTTTAACTCCTCATTAATATTGGATTGCAGCAGGAAAAGGAATGGAACGTCCTTATACAGGAGAATATTGGTTTGTAAAATTAATAACCTATATCATCAGAATCAAGAAGTTGGTACATATCATTGTAAGCATTGTGACAATCAATTATTTTCATTTGATACTAAATACAAATCAACTACAGGATATGCATAATTTTGGAATCACATTCCTAATAGCGTCAAATTAGAGGAATCAACAATTAAAGTATTCAATTTAATTGAGTTATCATTTTAGGAGGAAAGAGATTTATGTTGTGCTGGATGTGATAGTTTTGTAGGAAAAGTTTCATTTGATGGACCTCCCCCAACTTTTATTAAGTATAGCATCAATTCAGCCTCTTTAAATTTCAAATTGAAATCATTTTAAGAAGATCCATACTTTAGAAAGATTGCAAGAAAAGAGTAATAGACTTAGAGTTCAAAAAAGGTTGAACATAATTATTTAGAAAGCAATAATAATCTATGATTTAATACATTTATTATATTAATCAAATATTATATGTTGAAATGAAAATAATTAAAAATTTAATATAAATATTGAGAAATCGTACTTTTTATATGGAATTTAAAAAATAACTTAATTCAAAAATAATTGTTTATAATGTTTATAGAATGTTAATAGACATCAAAATTAAGTTATTTTTTAAGCAAAAATTAGATGAAAATTTTAAAGATGATTTTGTATATAATAATAAGAATTATTTAATTTTAAAAGAATATATAATATATTAATATAATAATTTAATATCAGAATCTTATAATGTAATTTTGAAGATAGATTTTAAAAGTTTAGAACTAACAAAAATATTAGTTAGTTTGTTAAACAAGATAAATACAATAATGCGTAATAATTTATTTAAAATTTATAAATTTAATTTATTACTATCACTATCACTTCTCATATTCATAATTACTAATCCAAGTTGTATTGTAATATCTTTAATTATTCCATTAAGTATGAGTATACTAATGGAAAATACTATTACAACTAAAAGTCCTTTAATACAGCTTCTACAAAATAAATTATATTTCTAAGTTCATTTTCCAATTCTGTGAAGTGATGATGAGAGTATCGCTTCTATAAACGAGCAATACAATGTGCCAGCTTGCTCCTCAATATAATTAAATGATTTAAATTATAGCGAAGATCATCAGGAATATTGTCAGATAATTCCAAATATCCTATGATGTTGATGAAATTTTCTGCAATCATAATTGGTAATTTGATTTCATTATGCATCTAATTACTTTGTGTATGATTGCTGGAAGAACAAGCCGGTCCCATATTAAATAAATTAAATTTATATAGATTTTATCAATCAATATTAATGAGAATCTATAAATCAAGCAAATTAAATTTTTCTTTCAAAAAGAATACACATAATTGTTTAAATACAGCTTAGTTAGATATTTGTTTTATTTGTTTTATTTAAAATATATCAAATAGAAAGTTCTAAATGCAATAATATATGATGAAAAAAATTAAATAGTCATAAAGCCTACTTTTAATTTCTTCTTATAATTTTTAATTTAAGCTATCAACAAAACAATATATATTTAAAAAAAACATTCTTTTACAGTTTGAATAATTAGAGATACAAAAGCAGATATATTGAAATAAAAGTTTGCATAAGTTGTCAACATAATTTTTAATGTTATAATTTATTAATAAATTTACATTTTTTTAATAAATTATAACATACTTATTTTTATAAATTGAAAATAATCTAAATATTTTTGATTATTTAAAGAAGAATTTAATATGTTATTATAAGTAGCGATTAAAATTATTATAAAAAAATAGAAACTTATAACATGAAGTTAATACTAATTAGATTAAAGTTTGTGATTAATTCATTCGTAGTTTAGTGTTATTTGTCTATATGGTAACGTCAAAATTCAGATGGAAGGAAAGTGTCCACTAAAATCTAAAGTCGAGGATGAATAATTATAAATCATAGAATTTACCAAGAAATTAATTTTTGATTAAAGATGAAAATGATGTAATTTTTAGTAGTTGAAGAACTATGGTAATGCAAGAGTGAAGAAGATTTTCCATAATATTATAAAATGAGGTAATTATTACAATGAATATATAAAGAATCATTCAATTGCACAAATAATAAGACTTAAAGTAAATTATATAATTAATGTTCATTTCTTATGATCATCAATATCATTAATAAATATAATTAATGAAGGTGATAATATATTTTTGTTGGTTATAATTATCCTTTACTTATTGAGTGTAATTATTATTGTAGCAAAATTAAGATTGAGATGGTTATTCATCCCATAAGTAATGATTTTGGCTATGATGATAAACTACTTGATAGTTATATGATTATAATATATTCATTTAGTAAATTTTAACAATTCTATTAATATCTCTTTTGATAACATATTAATATCTTGAGAATTGAGAATCTTCTATTTGTTATCGAGTAAAAATATCATGGAATTAGCTTTTAATTCTTAAGCAGAGAACTTATCTGCCAAATTCACAACATCGATAACATTTTTTAATGAAATATTTTTAATCTAAAATTAATTATAATAATATTAATACTAAATGATCTTCGCACATATTCTTGAGTCTCTACAACATGTATTTGTCAGCTAATGCTAACAAATCATAAACAATATATGAATCAATGAAAACTTCATCAGTATAAATATATTATAATATTGCTAAATAATATTTAGTAGATAATGAATACCCTTAAAAACATTGGTTGTTGTTTCAGTTATCAATAATTTATCTTCTAAATTAAATTATTCATTCAAAAAGAGTGTTTTGAAATATTCACATCTTGATGCTAAAATTATTTTATGGGCATAAATTTCTTGATCTTCAATTAAGAATGTGATGTCACTTAAAATTGGAGAAAATAAAATGTTTTAATAGTCATGTTTTAGTGTTGAATCTGCTAATTTTATGATTGATTATTATTTTAGCATATAAACATCATTATATGATTTCTCACTATCATTTCCTCCAAAAATAACTATAGTATTCTTATATGAAATAGCTGAATGTCTACATCTAGGTCTTGGTGGTAATGATTGTTATTAAGTATATTCCTTGCTTTATCCACGAAAACTTGATTAATTTTCTTAGTTATTTATTACTATATATTCCCATTAATTCTCTAATATATTGTACATAAAAACATCATTTCTCCATTACTATCCATCATATCCTCCAAATAAATAGATTTTATTATTCATCATAACAGCTGATGCACTTACTCTTGGAGATGGTGTAGTTCCTTTTGGTTATAATTTTGTCCATATATTATTTTCTATATCTAATTAATATAAGTCATTTAATTGATGAGATCTATCAGGTTCACCACCAAAAACATAAATTTTATGATCATAGATTACTGAACTATGTTACAATCTACCTTATGGTTTTTATCCTGTGGTTTCTACTTATGTCCAAAAACATTTTTTTAGATCAAATTTATAAAGATCACTCAGCCACATTTTACCATCTCCACCTCCAAAAATATACATTAAATCTCCACATATATTTGCTGTATGAAATTGTCTTTTAGGAGGTACATTTTCGGATTTCAACTATTACCAATCTATACAAACAATATTCATTTATTCACTCGGCGTCATCATTATAATATCATCTAATACAGTATAACCATTCCATCCTCCATAATAGATAATCTTATCATAATAGTTTTAAGCACTGTGTCCCATTCTTACATCTGGTACTTATCCAGTTATTTTAATTTAGGACGTCCAACTAATTTTACAAAAAGATTGCCTACTTTAATCTTTTTAAATCCAATATATGAATATCATTACAGAACTTCTTTCTTCCTTCTCCTTCTTTACCTCCAAAGATGATCATATAGTGTTTGAATGTGGTAGCAGTGTGACAATTACGACAAGTAGGTAATTATGATGCAGTAGTTGCCTTAATGTTTTCCCATTCATAACTAGCAAATGTGACTAATAATTGATTAGAGATCCATACCATCATCTTCTCTGTTATCAGTCATTTCTGTGCTATCAGTCATTTCTGTTTTACGAATACAATAATCCATTTATAATATTTTTATTATTTTTATAATTAATATTCATAAAGACTTCAGTTTTAATATTCTCTTGTTTTTGAGTCTCATTACTAAATACATTGTAAAACTAATAATAATGGTGATAATCCAAGGAATAGATATATAATATGGCGTATCAACATATTAAATATTACCAGCATCTTTTAAAAACTTTAAACTGATAAATGTTTCCGCGAAAAGAGTCCATACAACTAAATATCTACATTATCCTGATTAATCTTAATTTCCTTTCAAATCATTCCATTATTCCTACCAACTAAGCACACCCATTCCAAACCAAACAAACAATCTATATGAAACCATCCAACTTTTTGGTGGCACCCATAGTTGATTCATTAAGAAGAATCCAGTTAGAAAGTTTATAGTTACTGCTAACCAGGTACCAAATGTTGCTCCAAAGTATTTATGATCATGTCAAACCAACCATTATGTAAATGATTTATCCTTTCTACCCAATTAATCAAATTATTCTATTCCTAATTTCTTACTAACCCATAATCCCAAAAATACAAATAATGTATTTCCAATTAATACATCCAATAACACGTGATCCCACCAACACTCTCTAAAATGTGGTAATATATGTTGCCAAGATAATTCAATTATTTCATCAAATATTTACCAGAAATTTAATAACCATGCATCTCTTAATAAGAAGGCTAATAAAAACCATTTTAAACAATGTAATAAGAAATAATGATCCAAATTATCTACTATATTAACTATTTCAAATTCACAATTATCATCATAAGTGTGCATATCTTTAGTTACAGATCTTCCTAAACTTTTATCACCTAATTTCATTAATTATCTAGCTTCATTCTCATTTTAAAATATTAAAAATATTAAAAAACTATTATAACATATTCCAAGCCAAAACATAAATCTCCAATATCCTTAAAACCGTTTTATTGGGCCATCATATGATCTTAATGAACCCATCATACATATAAATAAAATGCTTCCTATCACTCCTCTGTATCTATTTTTAATATTGTCATAATCATTTTCATTAGCAAAATAGATTAATGTACAAGCACTTATAAAAAATAAAATTTATTCCTAATATCTCATTTATATGAATAATTATTATTAATTTATCAACCAGATATCCATTCCAAAATAGCAATTATTAATCTAAACTTCTCCTGATGTCATTAATTTTAATTCTAATAGCAATACTTATATGAATAAAGTTAAATGTTAAACACAATTAACCAATGAAAACAAAGTTGAATAAAAAATTAAGTTGTATAAAGATTAATCTACTCAATGTGAATTATTGACATAAGATTAAACTACATAATGTTCTCAAGTCATAGAACGCTAAGAATAATTCATTCAACTTGTACAATCCAAAATAACATATACAAATGATTTACTTTCATAAATGGAATCAGTTGACTTAAATGACTTTTGTGATTTTTAACCAAGACAAGCTGTTTCAGTTTAATAATCATTAAAAGACTCCTCAACTTTATTAAACTTTTTAAAAGGTAATAATAATAAGATATATGAATTATTGTTAACTAATCAACATTAAAATTTTATAAATACAATATCTTAATTAACTAATAATAAATCAATAGATGCCATTAAATATTAAATTTAATAATATTTTGATATCTTAGCCTTAATTAATTAAGGAATGATGACTCAAAATTAAAGAAAAGAATATAGCATAGTAGATCAATTATCATTCAACGAAAACTGTTTTGAACAATAATCTCCAGGATGGCTTCTAACACCAACAATTAAAGTTGCTGAAAGTTATAACTTTTCTTCAGATTCACTGATTATTAATAAGTGATTATTTACTAAAGAATTATAAATGAAGATTAAAAGTCAATTAAATATATCATCTACACAAGTTACCAACATTCTTAATAATTATTGATTTTCTAAAAACATTATATGAGCTGATCTACCAATCATATTATCAATTGTTCTATTTCTATTTAAAAATATTAATATTAATTTACTCGTTTAAAACAAAATTAACATCTAATCTTCTTACTTAAGTTGCTCTCATTCCATTAAAAATATTGTCAACCATTTTCTCATATTTTCTAGAATTCTATAAAATAACAAGTAAAGATACCTAATCGCTTCTTTCAAAATTTTTAGAAATTCTAGCACTCTCAAATGGAACATATGAATCTTACGCTGAACTAACAAACAAGATATTCTAAAACCAATTTAAACCTTCTTATCTTGACAACTAATACAAAAATGTATTTTCTATTTATTCAGCATCTGTCATTGCTAATTATTATAAAGAGATAGATTTTCTCATTCTTTTTAAAAACCATAATCCAGCATCTATTAATAGACTATTATTGTAGCCATATCCTAAATGTGGACTTGATAATGAAATGTAAGTGTTCATATTAACTTTAAATTCAGTTAAATGTGGCAAAGCAGCTCTTACAATAACACCTCCCATTGAATGACCAAGAAAACTTATACGAAATGGGTTATTTTTGATCCAATCTATTATGTATTATTTAACTTCCTAAGCTAAATTCTATCCCATATCTGATAAATTTCCATCAGTTAAATCTTCATTTGCTCTACTCATTAAATAATGATGATTTGGATATTATAATTGTAAATTATTCTTTATTAATCTCATGTCTAAAGAATTTCCTTAGAATCCATGGACCAGTACTATTAAATGAAGAATTTATTCTTTCTAATTGATAGGTTAATTAATTTAATAGATTTCTTCAAATAAGACTGTTGATTATTTTTAATCAGAAAATAGATTCTCATCAATTATATCTAATAATTATTCCATCACTATTGGTTTTCTTCTAATTTAATCACTAACTTCTTAATGTTATTTTTAACATAGAGTACCATTCGAGAAAGAATTACATTTTATTATTTCTCTGAAATATGTTTCTCCCCATTTATCTTTAATTTTAATTTGATAATCTTGTTATAATAGTATTCTATATTGCTTAGAATTATTTTATATAATGTTAATTAGTAAATTTTGTAATTCAAACAGAACAGAAGAATATTAATTAATATCATTCTCTATTAGAGTTGACAATAAATTTTGATCACGAATGTTTTTTAAATTTAAAACATCAGATATTAGTATATTACCTTTGGTATGTAAATTTTCTTTAATAATAGAGGATTCCTAATATTATATATAGGAGAATTTAGGAATAGTTGGTAGTTTTGATAATTCATCATATAATTTTAATTAACCACAAAGTTTAGCCACTTATTGTTATAGTGATTCACTTGTTAATCTTAATTATCCTATATAGTAATCGAAAAACTCTTAGCTTTTTGTGAATTTATTAGTATGTTTATGAAGAAATTCTGTAAAAGTTTTAGGTTAGATTGAAATCCTAGAACTATTTGCTTTTTAGAATTCATTTAAACGAAATTTAAAATCTTATAGATTAGAATTCACAGTACAATGAACTTAACAAAAATGATTGTTATCAAACATAATTGGAACATATTCATGAACTCCTTTATATGAATTGCAAATTCTTCCTTAAAAGGTTGCCACACATTTAAATAATGATTCCTCATTTGGAGGACCACCAATCTTTGCTAAATCTGCACACATTAATTCACAAATTAATTTAAATTCATGTTCATAATGTGGGGATGCTGATAAGTCTATTTTAAAAATGCAGCTTTCATCTATTTCTACTTCTTCCTCTTAAAATCTTATCATAAATGTTCTTGTTTAAAAGTATTATTCATCTATTTAACTTGGTTGCCATGATTCTTTTTTTTTACTATTATTGGTTTCAAAATAATTATAAGGAGTAGCTTATTCTCCTTATGATTTTATCATAAATCTTAAGTAATACAATCCTTAATTGAAGAGATCAATATTTTTAAATGACTCTACATGAATAATATGTTCATATGTTGCCCTTAACATTTAATAAATTAACTGTTAAATAATTAAATGGAATTGAAACATTTCAATAAATTTGTAGATGAATACAAACTCAATAAGAATGATAAACTTATTAAATACCTACTAATTCTTGGTATAGGATTAGTAAAATCAAAACTCCAAGATATAAATCAACAATCAATCAAATAATTAGCTAGTAATTTTCATATTTATTTAGATTCATTCAAACAAAAGTCTATTCATTAAGAATTGAAAAGCTTAAGAAATAAAGTTCTTTCATTAGAAAAGCATATACAACCAGAATAATAGATTAAATATCATAGTCAACCAAAATTAATACCTCCAAAAGTAACTCCAAAAATAACTGAATAAATCCCTTAATAATTAAATGTTAATAAGGCAGTACCTTTTAAGCATCATTTAGATGATTCAGAAATGTAAGATATTAAGAATAATATCTAGCAAATCTATATTATGGAATCAATTTAATGAGAATCATACGAATAATGAATCTTAACATTAAATTTAAAGAAAGCCAACGATTGATTAATAACCAATAATTCCTAAGTGTTTGCCAAGAAATAATTCACAAACAGAAATAAATCCTTTATCACAGCGTGAAAATAGTACTAGATAAGTTACTTAACGATCATCTCATCATTCAAGTTAATTTGATAGTTTACATAAACAAAATTCTCCGAAATTTAAAGGGGAGAAGAAAAAGAGTATAAGCAAAGAAAATAAAGGGAATGTTGCAGGTGTTCCTAAACATCTTAGACAAGTGTAATCAAAAATAAAATCTTAAATTTAATATGATAAGGAACAATACAAATCTAATAATAGTTAAAAAGAAGATGAATAGATAATCAATATAGCCAATAGTTCTTTAAATCCATTTAATAATACTCCATAAAATAAATTGTTTTAACCTTGCCATTCAACTCACTTTGGAAGTGGTTAAGTTTCTAGTGCAAAAATCTAATAATAATAATAATAGTTAAATTAGGATTTAAATAATGTTACAGAAAGGAAAATATTTAACCTAGATGAAATTGCATCATCTTTTATGAATTCTCCTTTTATGAAGAGTCAGATTACATAAAAGTTATTTGTAAAATAAGAATCAGCCTCTTAATCATCATCATCTAGTACATTCTCCCTTTTTAATCCAAATAATGAACTAAAAAGTATGAAATATTATATCTATTTAGACTTTTTTTAACAGTTAGATAAACAAGTAGGAAATTCCTTATCTTTTTAATTTTGATTTCAAATATGTAATATATAATTTTTAATAATTGTTAATTTTCTTGTTATTAAAAAGCTATCTTTTTTTATATGAATATATTGTAATAGTTTCTTAAGAATTAAATTAGGAATAATTATATATGAATTTTTTCAAGTTTCTTTATAGAGAACCCTCTAAATAAGAAAGTAACTTAAAGTTGCAAAAGCATATAATTTATTCAAATGATGATGAATATAAGGGAGAGGTGTTGAAAGATAAACGCCATGGAATAGGAACCTACAAATTTGCGTCAGGAGATCGTTATGAAGGATTTTGGAAAAATCATTAGAAGGATGGGAAGGGTAAGCTTTACTATAAAAATGGGGAACTCTACATAGGAGATTGGGTTTAGAATTAGAAATGCGGAGAAGGGATGCATTTTTATATAAATGGGGATAGATATGAAGGAGAATGGAAAGATGATTAAAGGGATGGGACAGGAACTTTATATTAGGCAGATAAAAATATATTCCATGGTATTAGAAGATAGATTATGCAGGATAGTTTAGATTGAATAAAAAATATGGAACTGGCTATTTCTTTAATACACGTGAGAAGAAATATTACAAATAATATCATGAATCTGACAATATTTTAGATAATGTATAGATTGAAGAGGTTCCAACATTTGTACTTGAAAAATTCCATATAAAACCTGAAAGAAATCATACAAAGGATGAGAAATGTGAAGATGATATGAATAAAATTGAAGCTAGTCCAACAATATAGAATGATAGTGATAAATAGAAGGATATTTAGCTAAGTGAATAGAGTGGTTAAATTGAATCGGATCCTTTATAAAAAGATGAAGGTAAATCTTAATTAAATTCATTTGGCAATTCTTTGTAACTTGGATTATTGAGTTTATAAGTTTTAGAAAAGATAGAGGAATTTGAGAGTTAAAAAAATAGTAAAATTATTGAAATATATAAAAAATTATAGTGTAAGAATGGTAATTAGAAGAAGTTTGTACTTGGTTAGATGAATTAGGATTAAGTGAATATAAAGAAGAATTTAAAAGGAATTAAATGACAGGCAAAACCTTATATTCATTAACAGATAATGATCTAAAATAAGATTTAGGAATATCAGTATTAGGACATAGAAAGTAGATATTACAATCGATTGAAGAATACAAAAAGTATTATGTAAAGTTTATGGGAGGGAGGGTTAGAATGAAGAAGCTTTAGGAATCTTTAGAAGAGAGAAAAGGCCTTTATACTTCTATTGAATAATAGAGATTCAAAAACATATTTTCATATATGGAATAGATTGATGAAGAATAAAATGAAAATCATGATAATAATAAGAGTGAGTCAAGTAGTGATTCTCCTAGTGAGCCTAAGAGAAAAAAGAATGTAAAAGATGTTCCAAAATCACCAACTAGATCTATATCTAATGATTCAGATTAAGGAAATTTAAGTGATAATAATGTATCATTAAAATTAAAAAAATAAAAAAGTAAAAGAAGCAAAAAGCATTAAAAAAAATAAAATTTGGATTTATAAAAGTCTGTAGAATTTTTTGATGATGAAGATAGTAAATAATTGTAATATATTATTTCACCAGCAGGTATTTGATGTATTTGATATACTTTAGTGTCTCCAAACAAAGTTAGTGACGGTGTAAGTGATCCAAAGATTGAGATTTTAGTAATGAATGAATGTTTTAATGTTGGAGATGATAATAAGGAGAAAGATACTTAATTAATAATTGAATTATCTAAATAGCAATCAACAAATAAATAATTTGATATTTAAGATTTATAATCATCAAAATGTCAACTTAATAATAATGAAGAATATATTTCTTAATTAGATCGGTTATAATCTATAAATTTTTAGCTGTTATGCTAAAAATCAGAATCAAATTGTAATAAATGCTAAGATTAAGATTCATCAAGTTAGGAATCTGATGTATCTGGGAATTATTCAAGTTCTGAATCATCAGATGACGATAAATATAAAAATTTAAAGAAATCTAGAAGACTTAAAGAACTTAATAAAAAAGAAAAAGAATATGATAATAGTTAATAACATTAACTACCTAAAAAATTACTTGTAATGCTAAAAGAATTCGGAATAAATGAAAGAGTATTGATAGTATTTCATGAATTAATAATTGGGTAAGTAATTGGAGAAGGTGGCTATGGCGTAGTTCATAAAGGAAAATGGCTTGGTTAGGATGTGGCTATTAAGTCATACGGAAAAAGGAAATCTTAAGGAAATTTGAAATATAAATTATAAATGGCAGATTTTCTTAAAGAAGTAGAAGTTATTTCTAATCTACGTCATCCAAATATTGTTTTATATATGGGTGTATGTATAAGGAAATAAAATTATTATCTAATCACAGAATATCTAGAAGAAGGTAGTCTTTTTGATCATCTCCATAAAAAGAAGACTCATATAGATTAAAAAGCTTTAATGTAAATAGTTGAAGATATTGCCTTAGGAATGAATTATCTTCATGGAAGGAAAGTAATGCATTGCGATCTAAAGTCTTCTAATGTACTTATAGATTAGAATTGGAATGTCAAATTATGTGATTTTGGTTTATCTAGGATTAACAAGAAGATAGATCACAAATTAAACAAAGGGGTAAGAATAGGAACTCCTAATTGGATGGCTCCAGAGATTATGAGAGGTGAACCATACCAAGAAAAATCGGATGTATATAGCTTTGGAATGATATTATGGGAAATTATAACATAATAAATACCATATGAAGGATTGTCTTAAACTTAAATTATTGGTTCAGTTGGTTATGGATAAGATTAAGTAACCATACCATCTAATAGCAATCCTTCAATTTTGGTTTGTCTAGCTAAAAAGTCATTAAAGAAGAATCCTGAAGAAAGGCCGACCTTTACTGACATAGTAAATTAAATTTAAAAAGGGTAAAAAACAGAAGCTGAACATAAAAGTAATTACCATTTTTATTAAAATAGAATAAGCTATCAAACAACTTATAGAATTTTTTGAATGATCAGTAGAATGAAAATACATTAATTATTTTATTCAAAATTATTTTATTAGTATTTCCTTTAAATTTCTTTCCAAATAACCATCTCTCAAGAAAATTTGAAGTGGTATAAAGTATACAATTCTTTTCAACAATTAATGTGAATTGAACAAATATTTTGGGTAAAATATACTCAAATTTATAATAATTATGCTAAGTAAAACCAAATAACTTATCGATAAATTCTAAATTACATGATAATTTACATTAATATTTCCAAGCGTTTCATCTGTTATATCTTTAAAACTACTCTTAAAATTATCTGATAAAGCAAAAAATGCTCTTGTAATTATTTAAGATCCTTCTAATTCATACTTATGAGTTTCTACTCTTTTTGTAAAATTATTCATCTGTTGTTAAGTTTAGACTTAATTATATAAATAAGTAAGAGCTGGAACTATTCCTTTTGACAAAATTCCTTCAAAAGATAATATACAATATTAATCCATTAGTGGCTTAAAACTCTAAATTATACAATAATTATACTTTATTTACTTAAGAACACATTTCATTAATTTAAACAAATTCTAATAAATCAATAAAATCTTATGTTATTAAATAATCTTAATAATGAATGGTTTGAATTTAATTATTAAATTCTTTTAAAACATTTTATGATCTATTTAATAAAATATATAAATTTTCTTAGTCTGATTTTGTAAGAAATGGATAGCTTGTAAATCGAAAAAACAACTCTCTATAAAGAAATCCATTTCCTCCGCGAAATTTCAAATCTTAAATCAATTTAAAAAAGTCTGTTGTTACATTGTACTTAGTTAAATATTATTAAGCTTAAACAAAAACTGTAATTCCATAAAGTATAATTAAAACCAATACTGTAATATTGGCTATGTTGAATTTGTATTAAGGGTATTTTTATGAGTATCTATGATATATTAATTAATTCTATTTTATATTTTCATTTTAATTTGATAACTAAATTACTAGAAGATATTCTTTTTCCATTTGAAACTTTTCTACCATATTTCTTTAAATTATATTCTGTAATACTTTTTGTCTTGATATCTCATTTTATATGATTTCATCTGTATTGTGTCTAAGTAATCCTATAATCAAATCGTATTAAGCAAAATATCTATTTTAATAATAAAATACAATCAGTATCAATAGAATAAAAACAAAAATAAAACATATTAACAGAACTGACCATTTTAAGGATATTTAGTTACATTTCCATTCTGAATATAATTTTATTTCATTTGTTAAACTTTCGCAGGTGTTTTGCATAATTAAATAATTTGCAATTAAAAATATTTAAAAGGGTTAACCAGAAATTGTTCTATTAAAATTATAAGCAGATAATTATTGTTATTAATATTAAAGCATAATAAATAGATTATCTCTGAAAGTAACATCTTGAGTATATATTACAGAAGAATTCTCGCCCATAAACCAAACAGGAATAGTCACATCATTTAAAAATTAAGCTAAATATGGATTATTTAATTGTGTATAAAAGTTTTCCTGTAATTCTTAATATCCTAAAGATAAGTTCTGTAAGAAAGGAGTTGTAAGAATTTAGAGATCTTTAGCATTAATGAATCCTTCTCTATATTAAATTTAATAGGAAGTTATAGTAATTCTCATCGAGAAAAAGAGATCATGAGGACCCATAATACTTGCATGTAATTACAACATTTCAATTTATTCAATTAAAAGGTTTAAATCATTACTCAATTCAAAAATTATAAAAACTGGTATCATTAAAAAACACATAAAGAGTAAGAGAGTATAAATAAGGAGATGAATCATGTATTTTGGTTTTGAATCTTTCATCAGTTTATGAATTACATCATATTTCTTCCATAGACTTTCTTTAGAGATACTATTCAACGTTTTTGTTTTTTATTATTTCATGTATTTTTTTGTAAATTAAGATTATATTTATTCTTAAGATGAACAATCTTTAACCTAATCTTCATAAAAATAATATTATTATTAAATATTATTATTAGAATATAGTAATTCTTTAAATTCATTCCCCTCATTTAATTCTTGATTATTATGATGAAAAATAGAAATTCTACCTGGACTAATGATTTCTTCTTAAATTTAATCATTTAAATAATTAGAAAATAACTTCAAATTTTTTTTAATTTATTTTGATGAATCTTAAACTTATTTTTAAAACTCCTCAAATATATGAGTTTAATTTTATAATTCTAATTGATTTATCTCACTATCAAAATCACATTTTTCAATAAAACTTGATTATTATTTAATTAAAACATTTTCAATTTAACACTCAATATTTTATTATTCTTCAATACTATTTATTTGCATAACATAATATGTGTAATTTATATTTTATCTCTTTGAAATTGTAAGATTACAATAATATTTTTTATTTTAAGTTGTATTTGATCGATAATAACTACATTAAATATTTTTGAAAGGTTAGATTTTTTATTTTTATTATAATTAATTAGGAGGATTTGGAAAGATTACTTCAATTTAAGTAAGCGAAGTTTCTTTTATTTCAAGAAGAGAATCAAGAAGGTCTACAAATTTAGGAATAAATGTATCAATACAAATTTTATTCAGATCATAATTAGATTTGAACCATTCTATTTATTATGAAGACCAACCTATCTAAATTAATATACTCTTAGTGAATAAACATTTATAATTGGTTCCATCTACTAAAATAAACATCAAATCTTGTGTTAGAGGTTAAAAAAAGGCTGAAAATGTTAAATTGGATTTAATAAATATCTCTGTTATATCTAAATTTAAATAAATAGCTTAAATAAATGAATCTTTAGAAACTATAAAATTGATATTAAAAATTTTAAAGAATTTACATTATCCAGTTGACAAAAATTACCCAACAAAATATTTATGTTAATTAACTATTATTGATGGAATTAAATCTTCGAATACATAAGTTTCTCCTTTATTTCTATAAATACCAAATATATCAAAGAGCTAATTTGAATTGGTTTGTATTGTAAAATGTTACATATCATCTTGTAATGTCATAATTAAATAATAAATATCTTTAGAATTAACATTAAAATTTTTAATTTTAAAATATTTTAAATATCCTTAATCTAAAAACTTTTAATTTCTTGAAAATTACAAAGCCTTTTCATAATCATTTTAAATATAACAGTAAAATATATTTAAGGCTTAATGTAAAATAAAACTTGGATGAATATTATACATTTGTAGAATTCTTGATTCTCCATCAACAAAATAATTACATCTATTGATCAATATTTAATAACTTTTATGATTATCCCAAAAATTACAATATTTATTATTTAGTTTAATTTTCCTTATTTCTTCATAATATTTTATTTTTTCTTTAGATAAGTTGATTATAATTTATTGCTTATTACACTTATATCTCATTTAGTAAATATTAACAAACAAAATCAGATATAATTGATTATTACTATTAATAACCAAAAGTTCCAACATTTCTTTGTACTGTCCTTCTCGCATCTTCCAATGTTACTGATATTAAAATTGATTCAAGTGTATTAAATTTAATTTGGTTTAATAAAATACTAATCTAAAATTACATACTTGAATCAATAGTCTAAGATATTATTTTTTGATTATCTCCTGTTTTAAAATGACTATTTCTATCAGAATACGAGTTGCTTTAAGGTAATGTACTTGAATGATTTTTCAATGCTTTTATCCCTGAAGATTTTTAACCATTCTTTAATTAATGTAAATATTGTAATGATTGCATAGTCCAACCAAAATCATATAATAAAAAAACATAAGTTAAAAATGTGTTCTTCGATTTCTTCCAACTCCTTTGATCCATAAAATTAAATTTTAAGGAATCTTTTAATAAAAGCATCAATTTTTATGATATAAATTCTTTAAATATTTCTATTGTTATTCCTTAAGCTGATTGAGTATCTAAGATATATTGACGTGAACAATATAAACATTTTATATTTTAGCACCCCTTTTAATGATATTATTAAATAAGAAATCTCTGAATATTGTAAGACTCATAATTATTTTCATTTAAAATGCTAATAATATAATAAGTAAATTATTTTGTAGATGCAATTTATTCATTAAATAATTTAACTAAATTTGATTGCTGATCTAATTAAGAATATTTCAATAATATCTAATATAAAATAGGACTTAAAATAAGTGTCTAAAATACCATTTTGGATACATATTTATCTTTTAATTCTATTGATCCTACTACACAATAGACAACAATACAAAATGATATTCCACACAGCAATACTTTAATTATTTTTTGATCTACAAAAACATAATTAGTAAATTGATCAAAAAGATCCAAACTACATTTTGTTAAAGATAGCATAATTATTATATTTATAACAAAAGGCAAATCCTTTTAATAAATATAAAGAAATTAAATAATGAACTCTATTACTAATGATATATATCTTAAGTTGCTTGTATTAATTCTCTCCAAACCCTAAATTTTCAGTGTAATTGGTTTTTCAATTACTTTTACATGTAATATATTATCTAAAAAAATTAATATTAAAGTTATTAAAACTAAAAACATAAGAAATAAGTTTAAAAATGATTTATCAATAATAATCTCATTTAAAAGGTTTTTAATACTACATATACAAATTAATAAACACCATTGATAGAGTATTAAAGATACAATTTACTAGTAAATACTCAATGTGGAGAGTGGAATCTTGAAATAAAAATTATTTTGTAAATGAGCTAATAGATTATCTTAGTTTAGAAAATAATAATAGAAAATAACTATGATTATGAGTTTTACTTTTTACCATAATATTAAAATAAGTACAAAGATAAACAGTAGGGATTAATTTTCATTTTAAGAATTAATTAACCAAATATCAGGTCTTATAAAATTTCTTACCATTTAAAAATGAATAGATTCTTTTAATGTGTTTTCATTTAATCTTAAATCTAATATCAAAAATAGTAATTAGATGTAAGGTATTATTATTATTATGGTAGATGCTATTTTTGTTAAGTAAAATTATTTCTTTAATATGATCATCATCGTAATATATTATTCTATAAATGTTTATCCTTTCATCTTAAAAGCCTAAAACATGTAAAATTATTGAATAATAAAGTACTTTAATTAAATAAATAATTTAGATAAAATCTAAACCATCAAAATATTAATTTACATAAATATATCAATAAAGTGAAAAGAGTAAGCTATAACATCTGAAAATTACATTAATATGATAATTATACATAGGATTTTTTAGAAATTTGTTTATTAATTATAGAAATTAATTTAACAAAATTAGATTACTAAGTGTTTTAAAAATTAATAACTTTTAGAATTCTTTTCTCTTTTTGAAATTTCTGATCATCCAATAATTAAAGAGTAAATTTATCATAATAAATTATTCTAATCCCATAAAAAATCTAGAATTGATTTATTATAATATCTTTTGTATTAATTATTATAATTGTAAGGAAAATTTAATAAAATAATGGATCATATTAATTTATATAAAAGTAAAAGAAAAATTTCGATTGTTTGGTTTATAATCTTCTCTATAATTCTATAATAAAAATTAAAAAAGATTATTGTTATTTTCTTAAAAAAGAAATAAATAACGAGAATTTTTTTAGTTTAATTTATATAATATAAATTTTGATATTGTTCTAATTAGAAAATGAGATAATATTTGAATAGATCATTTTATATTAAGAAAGATGTATCAAAAGAAGAGACAGAAAGAATTAGTAGTAGATAAAAGTCTATGCACGCTCGAATAACTACAATAAAAATGCCTCCTTTAACTAATAAAACTATTACACTTTCTGATTAAAAATAAGAACCTAAATTCACAATTTCGAGATTTTCAAAAACAAGATTTTCAAAAGCTAAATATTTACGAAATGATCTTTTAGAAGCAACTTTTTAACAAAATAACGAATAAATAGGAGGAGAGGAAAGAATAAATGATGTATTGACAATAGAGTAATATTTTTTATCTTAAGGGTTTGATTTTTCTATTCAAATAAATAGAAATGTTTATTTACCAATAGAGAAATTTGAAGATGATACATTATAAAAATACTCTGATGAATAAGTCATTAAATTATTAAAAAGTTAGAAAATTTAAATAAATGTGACAGAATAAAATAGTTTGGGAGATTGGTTTTGGTATAGAGCTGAATTAGTTGGTTATTCAAAGTTATTTCATTATTAAAGAAAGAATAGAGAAGGTAGATGTTCTAGAATTCACTTTATTATGGATTTCGAAGATAAGCAATTATATATGAAAAAGTTAAGAAATGCTTTTTATTTAAGGGATTAAATGGATAGATATTTAAAATTTAATTGTTATGTAGAGAATATGCCAACAAATGATTTAATATAATTAAATACTGATTAAAAAAAAAGGATAAAGAAAAGATTAGGATATGAATTCCCATCTTAATTAATTAAGAAAGAATTTATAGAAGTAAATTAGTTAAATTTAAAAACATAAAATGAAATAATATTTATACATTTCTTGAAAAATAGTGAAACAAATTATAAATTGAAAGATTTACTAGAAATATTCAAAAATTAATACACTAAACCTTAAAACACCATTAAAAATATCATTTAGTGCTAATTATTATATTCTGAAGGAGTATTGATTTAACAGATCAAAACATCTTTTTAGATATTAAGACAATCTTATTTTTTAGCATCTATTTCAAATATTAAACCTATTTAGAAATGCTTATAATATATTAGTCATCAAGTATCAGATTTATTGAAATTCGAATTGTTTTTATATTAATAATAACCATTTGAAAAATTTAAATTTTCTTAAGAAATGCATATAAAAACTGTTTTATAAAGCATAAAAATTAAATGGATAGAAGAAATCATCGAATTTTGTAGAATTAATTTATAAATCTAAAATAAAAAAAGTCTAATACTAACATAAATTCAATTAGATAGATTCTTTTAATTAATTAGAATGAGATTGTAGGATGCACTACTTAATTTTTTGAAGATAAATCTTGAAAAATTTCTAAACTACTTAAATGAACATATTCCTGAAGATGTATAAATTTAATCCTATTCATAAGTTCATAATATTTATACTAATTAATATGCAATTATCAAGCCTCTATATACGATATAAATTTTGTTTAAAGTTAATGAAATTTCTTATTCTATTAATCCTCTTCAATTTAGAGATATCATATTAGGATTCTTTGAATTAATATATGAGGCAATAGGAAATATACCTGATCCAGAAACAAGACTAATAGAGTATTTTCAAAAGGAATTTTTGTATGAAATGAATGGAAATTTAAAGGCCCCTCAGAAAGAATAAGATGTAAATTTTATTTATTTATATTGATTAGTATATAGATGCAATCGACAATTTATCAAATAAAGTTAAAAAGGCTCTTTTTGATTATTTGAAATAATTCGAAAGCTTATAAAAATTATAGATATAAAAGAATTTTGATATTAATATAGCTGAAACTCTAATTCTTAGTAATAGAGAGGATATAAGATAAATTGATCAAATACCAGAATTTATTGAAGTAGGAGCATTTTTGATAGTAATTTCTGAGATGAAAAATTATTTTTATTAAATACTTAAGAAGAGAGAATAATATTATATAGAATAATTATCTTAATATCATAAAGAAGATTGTATGAGATTATTAAATGAATATGCAAATTTAGAATTAAAAATTATTGAAAAGCCTTAAAATATAGAATTGTTGGTAGAGAAAAGAGAATTTCTTGAAGATGCTTTACCTTAACAATTAAATTTGTTATAATAAGATGTATAAAAAAATAGTTTTTATTTTAATTTAATAAATTCTGTAATTGAATGTTAAAATATTGTTTATATAAACTTTTACCCAATAAGAAGAGAAGATACTCATAAATATTATCGACTTCTAATTTAGGAATAATAACTAATAAAATTAGCATAGGTATAAAAATAATTATTGGAAAATTAAAAAGAGTAAATATTTTAAATTTAAGCTTATGAATAATAAAAATTCAAAAAAAAAATTAAATAACTTTAATAATAAGTATATTAATTTTAAGAATTTTATTAATAAGAATAGAGTAAAGTAGCAGAGGAAATGATGATAATTATTAATAATTAATTTTAGCAATATTCAGAGGAGGCATAAAGATTTAATAAGAGGGAATAATTATTTGGATTGGAATAAACAAACTATGAAATTCTTTTATAATTATAATGTGAATATAAACCATTTGAAGCAGTTTGGAGAGTAAATTCGATATGGTAATAATAAAATGTTAAATGGCTTAATGATTCATTGAATATAGTAGATTACTAAGCTTGCGAATAGTTTTTTAATTAAGATTATAAATAATTTATTTAGGTAGTAGATAAGATACAAAATTCAGATATATTTGGTTTATGGAAGAACTTAAAAAAAGAAATAGATTAATTTTAAATGTATGTTCCAATATTATTATCATTAACAAAGAATGGATTGAGAGAGAGACATTTTAATTATTTGGGTTAAATATTGAATATTGAGGATAAATAATTTGAGAGTTACATATCTTTATAATAATTAATAGATTTAAAAATAATAAATTATTTAGATGATTGCATTGATTTGGGATTGAAAGCTCAAGAAGAGTATGGAATTGAATAAGTGTTAAAATAAATAACAGAAATATGGAGTGAATATAGGTTCAATTCAATAATAGTAAAGGGTGTTTAAATATTTAAAAAGTTAGATGTAATATAAGGATTAGTGGATGATCATTTAATATAATTGGAATTAATGATGAAATAGAAGAATAATAATTATTTTATATAAGATATAAACAATTTGTATGATGAATTAAGATGTATTTCATGTTATTTGGAAGAATGGAACAAAACTTAAACATAAATAGTATATTTGTAGCCAGTTTTTGATTCTGGAGATATATTAAAGTAGTTACCAGTAGAATATAAAAAGTATAGATAAATAGATAAGTTATATAAAGAGATTATTAGTTATTCAGATAAAGTGATTGACTTTGGGTAATAGGATTTATAGAAAGTTAAATAGATAAATAGTTTATTGGATTAAATACATAAAGAATTAGGGAATTATTTGGAAAGAAAGAAAGAAAAGTTTAGTCGATTTTATTTTATTTCAAATGAGGAAATATTAGAAATATTATCGAATGGATAAGATTTAATATTTTTATAGAAGTATCTCTATAAATTATTTGAAAACATAGTAAATTTAAAAATGAATAAATAAAACTAAATTTATGCTCTGTAAACAAAGGATTCTGAACTAAAATTATAAGAAAAAGTAGAGATAAATAATAAATGCATAGAAGATTGGTTATTAGAAGTAGAATAACAAATGAAATTAAGTGTGAAATAGAATATTTTGAATAGAAATAATGATTGTGGAAATTAGATTACAATGATTAATTTTGAATTAGATCATACGTATAGATTAGAAGAAGACATGAAATAAGGAAGAGATCTTAGAATATATTTAATGGAATTGAAAGATAAATTATAGAATAAAAATTTAGATGTAGCAAATATAATATTGTTGGCTCATCATGTTGAAGTATTAAAATAATTAATGGATTATAATTAATAATTGATACCATTTTATTGGAGTTTATAATTGAGATATTATTTAAAGAATACTAATTGTTAAATAAATTCACTGGAAGCTTCGATTTAATATGGATATGAATATTAAGGAAACATTGAGAGAATTATAATAACTCCCTTAACAGAAAGAAGTTTAGTTATATTTTTGAATGCATTACATTATAAAAGAGGAGGAGCAGCTGTTGGATAAACTGGAACTGGAAAAACAGAAACTATTAAAGATTTATGTAAAGCTTTAGGATATAGATGTATTCTATTTAATTGTTCAGAATTGGTAGATTATATACTAATATCTTAATTTATTAAAGGGATTTATACTAGTAAATGTTGGAGTTGTTTTGACGAATTTAATAGAATTACAGCTGAAGTACTTTCAGTTGCTGCATCTAAATTAATGTAATATTAACCAGATGGAATATTTGTGACTATGAATCCTGATTACAAAGGAAGAAATGAATTTCCAGATAACTTAAAATCATATTTTAGAATGGCTTCAATGATTTCACCTAATGTTTAAATAATATTATCAACAATACTATCTATTTTTGGATTTAGTGAGCCTTCAAAACTCACTACATAATTGATGTAATTGATATCAATATCAAAAGATCTATTATCAAATTAATATCATTATGATTATAGTTTAAGAGCATTAAAAAGTGTAGTAATGTTTGCTGGTCAATTATTTTAAGAATCACATGATAAAAACGCTAATTAATCAAATTATATTCTTAAGGCACTAAAATATGTATTTGAACCTAAACTTATTTAAAATGATTTAAATCTATTTCATCAATTATTATTATAATTTTATCCTGCTTAAGAAATTAAATCTGTAGGAAGAGATGATTTTGGTAATTTTATCGTTACTAGTGTATTATAATAAAAAGTATCTGAACTTAAGTAAATTCTTAAACTAAGACATGGCATTATGATTGTTGGTCCTCCTGGTTAAGGTAAAAGTGCTTGTTTAGAAGTAACACTTAAATAAACTAATATGACTAACATCAGATTGTTTCCGAAAGCCATGAAAGTTTCTGAATTATTTGGTTGTCTCAATATAAGTACTTTAGAATGGGAAGAAGGAGTACTACCTAGTTTATTAAAATAAGAATAATAATATGATATTTACATATTTGATGGAGCTGTTGAAACAGAATGGATTGAAACAATGAATTCTGCATTAGATAATAGTAAAAGATTATGTTTGACTAATGGTTGTATCATCAATCTTAATTGTTCTATGGTATTTGAAGTCGATAGTCTTAAAGGTGCTACTCCTTCAACTATATCTAGATGCGGTATCTTATTTATATCTGATGATCCTTTATTGGGACTTAAGTAATTTATATCTAAAACATGCGATAAAAACGCATCTAAATATAATGAAATTATTGAAAAATTAAAAAATAGAATTATATAACTTAAAATTCCTTTAAGTTACTTTTCCCATTAATTGATTACACTTATGAAATTAATATAAGCTGAATATCATAATTTTAATCTCTAATTATTCGTTTATTGTTTGGCTTGGACTATATTGCCTTAAGTAACAGAAAAAAATGAACGATCTAATATCAATTAGTATTTAATTAATTTAGGAAATATCATTTGTGATAATCTGTTAATTTATAATGAATACAAGGAAGACATGAATAAATTTTAACCTATTCATGTACCAACAATTTTTAAATTTACTAATTTTGAAGATATTTATGTTCCAAAGATAGAAGATATGGCTTATTTAAAGATTTCATCTTCACTTCTGAATAGTTCAAATATTAGATTTGAGGGTATAAGTGGAGCTGGTAAAACGAAGCTTATAAATGAGATTCTTCATAATTTTTAATATATAAGAATAAACTGTTCTTCATCTACAAATTCATCAAACGCACAATAAACATTAGAATAGAATTTAGAGAGAAGAAGAAAAGGTGTATTTGGTCCTTAAATGGGTTAGAAATGTATAATAGTATTAGATGATTTTCATATGCCATAAGATGTAGAATTATTTAGACAATTTCTACATTAAAAAGGATGGTATTCAAAAAGAGAGACACACTCAATTTTGTAAAAAATAGAAGATACAACTATATTAGCAGCAATGACTTAATAAAATTAGCATAGTGATAGAATGCTAAGATTATGGACAACATTTAAATTCTTTTAGGAAGAAGCAACTTATTATACAATATTTAATTAGATGACTTAAGCATTTTAAATGTAACATATTGTTTAAAAGACATTATAAGCATATAAATAAATAAAAGAATAAATAAAAGCAACACCACTTAAAGTTCATTATTAATTTACAATGAGAGATGTTTGGAGAGTTTTTTAGAGTATGTGTACAAGGAAAACATAGAATGAAAATTAATGGAATTTTGAAATGGCTAGAGTTTTTGTAGATAGATTAATATCAAAGTAGGATAAGATATTGGCACAATCAATAATTGGAATTGATACAGTTTAATTTTGTGAGTTTTCAAGTGGATACAATGATCATTCTTATAAGGCTGTAAATGATTTAGATACTTTAATATAATTAATGAAAGAGTAATTTCAAAAATAAAGTATTACCATATATGAAGATGCTTTAAAATCTTTGATAGCTATATCGAGAGTATTAGGATTATAATAAGGACATTTAGTAATATTAGGTTAGGTGGGTACAGGAGGAGTATAATTATCTAAATTAGCATCATTAATTTAAGAAAGTGAGTCTCCTTAGATTGATAGATGGAAAGAAGATTTAAGAAATACAATAAAGAAATGTATAACGGAAAATAAGAAGATAACAATAATTATTGATGATTAAAGGACTTCTCACAATTAACCATCAATTTATTAAGATATAAGTACTTTATTGAATTCTGGCGATTTGGATATTTTTAATAGATAAGAATTAGATGACCTTCATTCAATATTTATAGATTAAGCTCAATAAGAATATAAAGATTGCAAATCAAATAGGAAAATTATCTTACATAAATTTTATGTAAATAGATTAATAAAGAATTTGCATTTCATAGTTTGCATAACATCTACAATTAAATTTAGACATTATCCAAATCTAATTAATTGTTCAAATATACTAGCCTTGTAATAATTACCAGAATAAGCATTACTTAGTATTGCTTAAATGTAATTAAAACATTTAGATATAAATCAAAAATAAATTAGTGAATTATTCAAGTTTTTTCATTAATCTGCATAAATAATTGATAATCATTAAAAAATATCAACTGTAACATCAATCCATTATTAAGATCTTATCTTTACTTTTAATAAACTATATTAATAAAAGACTACAGAATTATAATCAAGAATCAGCCGTATCAAAAATGGACTTTCTAAAATTTTAACAGCTAATGAAACTATTAATGAATTAAAAAAAGAATTACTTGAAATTACACCTGAAATAGAGAAATCTTAATAAGAGAGTTCTAGAATGATGGAAAAATTAAAATAAGAAAAAGATTAAGCTTTCTATTAAGAATCATTACTAAGTGAGGATGAAACATAAGCTAATTTTTAATAAATTTAAGCTACAAAGTTGGCTAATGAAGCTACTTAAGCAGTTAAAGAAGTTAATCTATTATTAGATTAAACTTTGTAAGATGTATCTAAATTAAAAAAAGAACATTTAATAGAAATTAAATCATTAGGAAAACCGCCTAAACCTGTTGTAATTATATTAACAGGTGTAGTTATCTTAAATTTAGATAATTTAAGATCATAAATAATATAACCTCTGACTACTTTAACAAATTAAGATTATTTTGAAATTGCAAAGAAGTATTTATTAAATGATCCTAAAGAATTATTAGAATTAATAAGAAATTATGATAAAAATAATATTAATCCATATAATATTAATAGACTTGAAAAAATTGTTTTATCTGAACCAGATTTTACATTTGAAAGAGCAAAACAATGCTCTGCGGCTGTCAAATATTTATATTCATGGGTCAAAGCCATGTATGAATATAATAAGGTGTATATTGAAACTAAACCATTAAGAGATAAGTTGATCTAAGCTTAAAAATAATTAAAAGATAAAACTGATATTTTGAATGAAAAAAAATCATAATTAGCTATCGTATTTCAAAAAGTCAAAGTTTTGTAAGAAAAATATGATTAACAAACATAAAAATGCGATATTCTTAATAAATAATTGGAAGAATCAACAAATAAATTATAACGTGCTATAGGTTTGACTTAAGGATTAGAATAAGAATAATAAAGATGGTCTCAATAAATTAATGTATTATAGAATTCATTAAAAAGTGTATTAGGAGATTGTGCAATTGCAGCAGCTTATTTGAATTATTGTGCTCCTCTTTCAGAATAGTTAAAAAACTAATTATTAACTTAATGGTCTAAATAAGTTAAAGCTAAAATTGGATATGAAAATCATCCTCAATAATTCTTAAATCCATCATAAATTTAAGATCTTTAACAAATTAATTCTATATTTTTATAACAAACCATTAAGCCTATTTTATGTATAGACCCTTAATGTTAAGCAAATGAATATATTAGACATCATAATTCAATAATAGATGTTATTGATTAACATTAATTTGAGGTTGCACTTTAGTTAAAATAAAATATTCTTATTGAAAACTTGAATTCTATACCAGACTGGTTGACAGAATATATAAATAACAATCCTCATCCATAAGTTAAGATTTTTGTTACAACTATGTAATATAACTTTTAAATGACATCTCTAAATTATTCTTAATTTTATGTTATAAATTTTTAAATTACCAAATTGAATGCTGAAGAATTAATCCTGAATTAAATAGTAAACACTTAGAATCCAGAATTATATAAACAATAAGTAGAATTAAAGAAGATGGAATTTAAAAATGAATTAAAATTAAAATAAATTGAAGATACTATTCTTTCAATTTTAAATGTTGAAAATATCAAAGATTTGCTCAATTAAGAAACATTAATTAATTAACTTTCTAATTCGAAGAAAATTTTTAATGAAATATAATTAGCATAATCAGAATTTTAATAAATTTAAAAAGATCTTATCACTACGAAATAATAATATAAATAATTAACATCTAAAGTTACGGATTTATATTTTATCTCTTAAGATATGTAGTGTCTTGATCCTATGTATTAATTTTCATTAGAATGGTTTATCAATTAATTACTGTATACAATTAGAAACACAAATAATTTTAAACTTCTTTTTCCCAACTTTCGTTTAAGATTCTATTCATGCTTAAGTAGAGTTTTAACTGAAAAACATAGATTGGTTTTAGCATTTCTATTAGCCAAATAATGTTTAGTCTCTGTTGATTAAGATGATTGGTAAGCTTTTATTGGATATTCCAAGTTAAGGAATGAAAATTTCTAACCAAAAGTCAATCCATTTACATGGATAGATAATGCTAATTATTAAAGAATTTGTTTTGAATTAAATAACTTTTAATTAGTAACTGCAAAAATACTCATAAGTAATTTCGAATAAATCAAATCATTTTATTTAAGTAAGAAATATAGTGAAGCAGATATACCACATATAGATAGATTAGATGAAATTTAAAGAATATTTATAGTTAAAGCAATAAGACCAGATTACATTTAGATAATGATCAAATAATTTATATAAAGAATGTTAGATTTTGATATTGACAAAGTCTAATCAATACCACTTGACATAACTTTTAACGAGAGTCAATAAAATAAAATATTATTATATGTACTTTAAAATAATTAAGATCCAATAGAGTAAATTAAAGATTTTGCTGTTAGTAAAAACTTCATTAAAAAGTTATGGACGTTATCATTAGGGTAAGGTTAAGGTAATAAAGCAGAAAGACTCATAAGAGAAGCTGCTGAATAGGGACTTTGGATTGTCATTTAAAATTGTCATTTGCATTAATAATGGTTGAATGATTTAGATAAACTAATTATGATTGAATCACACATTGATTATAGATTATGGTTAACTTCTAAATCGATTACCTCTTTTCCAGGAAGAATTTTACAAAAAAGTGTTAAATTAACTTATAATACAAATGACGAAAAACAAATAGAAATGACAGATATAGCTAAATTTCACTTTGGGTTATTAAATTTTTGTAAACTAGGTTTGTTGGGATTTAATAAAAAATATCAATTTACCTAATATGATTTAAATATCACCTAGGAATAAAGTAATAAAATAGATGTTAATGATAAGTTAAAACCAGTAGTATTAAGCTATATTACATCGTAATTACATTATGGTGGTCATATTGTAGATGAATAAGATTAAATTATTCTCAATAAACTCTCTTGTTACTATTTGTAAGACAAGATATGTCCAATTAATAGCAATCTTATTTAAATTTATCTTGGAGAATAAACGTGTTAAGAATTAATAAATGATTTATTATATAAAGAATATGGATAAATAGATTTAATAAATGATGAAGTGAATAAAACAATTTAATATTTAAGTTCAAATTTACCAAAGTAGATCGTGTTTGATAGTTAAAGGAATCATAAATTAGATTGTTATTTAGTTTAAGAAATTTTACTTATGAATCAATTAATTGAAATGATAGATGAATCAATATAATTGATACAAAAAATATTGGCTGGAGATTCCTCTCCTAACACAATGATAGCAGAGGATATAAAATATTAAAGAGTACCATAATTATGGATGGATATTGGTTTCAGAAGTGATAAAAAATTAGGTTAATGGTTTTAAGAATTTTTGAAGAGAGTTAATTTTATAACTAATTGGAATGATTAAGGCATACCTAATGCTATATGGTTAGGAGGATTAATTAAACCAAATAGTTTTTTAATGTATGCAAAATATAGTTAAGAATGTTTGGATAAAAAAACAATATTCACAATATTAGACAGCATTTAACTAGAACATATCACAAAGAGTCCTTCAAATGGTTATTATTTATATGGATTAAGTTTATAAGGAGCAAAATGGAATCAAAAAAATCACATATTGGTAGAATCTAATTCAATGATAAATGAATTTCCAATATGTTTTTTGAATTACAAAGAAGAAGATGAATACTAATTATTTTATTCTTGTCCATTATACAAATTGATAGACAGAAAAGAATTAATAGCATTTATTCCCATGCCTTGTGATACTAACAGAGAATGGATATTGAGTGGAGTTGCAGCTTTTATAAATATTAATATATGAATAAAACTTAAGTATTAAAATCTCTAGTGTTAAGACAGCCAAAAGAAAATTTGAAAAGACTTCATCCAGTAGCTCAATTAAAAAGAGAGTAATATTCTTAAACTCCAGAACCACTATAATACAAAACAAGAGAAGATTCTCCATTTAGAGTATTAAGATCTTAAAATGGAAATCTTCCAGTTTATAAAAAATACTTCGTAAGAAGTGAAGTGCCTAGAACAGTAATAAGACATATAGAAGGGGATGTGAATGAATTTGTAAAAGAATTAAGAAAAGTATGTTCAAATGCAGATGTATATGAGAAGGTATAACATTCATACAAATAGATTAGGTTGGAAGAGTTGAAGTAAATGGTAGTCATACAATAAGTGTAAGAAAATGGTTGACATAATTAGGATTCTGAGATTAATAATATAAGAGAAATATTAGAAATTATATATTATTTGATGTTATTATATTGTCCTTTAAATAATTTCAATTGCAATCCAAACATTCATATTCTAGCATTAATTATTTAATGTCGATGCATCTATTTATTCTAACGATTTAATCTCTTTAGCCTTAGATCAGAGTTATCCATTCAGAATATTTTGAAACCAGTTGATTGATTATTGATAAAATACCATTATTTTAATTCAAATCAATTTCTTATTTGATCAAATACTTTTCAATATTGATTAAATAAATATTTGATACATCCCTTAAATGAAAATAGTTTTATAAGCTAATTGCAATACATCTTAATTGATTATTATTTTATTAATGCTATTATTAAGTACTAGTTATATCAACAACATTAATAGTTTATTATTCTTATTCATATATGTTATTATTTTAACTTATATTATTCATTTTTGGCAAGGGATATAATTCAATATATTCTCCCTTTCTTTGAATGTAATCTAATAATTTTTACTGAAATACAATTCCTTTTTCTTCATTATCGTTAAATTATTAATCTTTGATACCTACTTCTAGATTAAGTTTATCTTTATCATAATATTTCCAAGCTAAATAAAAAGAATCACTCCAAATGGATAAATATTGTTATAAAAATTAAACCTTAAATTCTATTTAATAATCCTATTTAAATTAAATAACTATTTCTTAAAATGCTAAAGTTTAATTAATTAATATTGTATTTAAATAAAAGAACATCTTACAAAATTACTAATATTTCGGAATATTCATCATCTATTATATTGTTTTAATATTCTAAAGTCTCTCAAATCTTTATCTTAAAGATCCTTTATTAAGAATTTTTGATATTTCAATAGCAGATTAGTTCTTCTTTTCAATCTTAACCATTTTCTTATAGTTTTCAAATTATTCTATGCCATTTATAGTTTATGAGTCTTCATATTAATCTTTAATAATAAGTTTTATAAATATGTACTCTTATTTTTGGACAAACCCTTCTGTTGTTCCTATGGCATAGAACTCTTGGCTTTTGCTTCCTTTTTATCCTTTTTAGATGTTTAACAGGTGTTAAAAGTGTTTTTGTTCTCACTAACTCCAATTCTGGTAAAACTCATATGATTATTTTATTATGTTATTTTAAAATCTCCTCCATAAGATTCAACATAATTTGAAATTATATGTATATTATAAATCAAAATTTTGGCTTAAAAATAGCATAATATTTCATTTAACCATAATACATTTCCTCTCTTTCTTCAATATTCATATATTGATAATTCTCACCTATTAGTCTTTCCTAAACTGATCTATAGAATGTTATCACGTGTGGCTTCTGATTCTCTTACTTTAAAAACTAATTGATTTTATTTCTGAAAAACTTACTTCTAACATCTAATCAATAGGCACCCATTTATAATTCATCAACTCTTATTAACAAATCTTTATCTATTATGGATCTTAGCATTACAATCTAAAAGCAAAGTACATGTCAGTCTTTCCAAATCTTGCGTCATGCATTTCTCTAAAATATAATACATCTTCCACTTTACACTTATATATCTAATATATTATTTACATCTAAATTTGTTTCCTCTTTCACTTCTCTTAATACTGCCTAAATTAATGATTCTTTATGATCTACTAGTCCTCCTGGCGTTCCCCAAGCACCTTTTCTTGTTCCATTTTTTTCTTGTACAAGTAAAATACAATTATTTTATACAACTATCCCCCCAACACCAATATAATGAGTTGCTTACCCTGGCAATCTGCTTTATCCCCTTAGAAGCCATTTTGAAAATTGCAAAGTATCCCCTGAAACTCTGTGCATTTAAAACCCTTCTTATATTAAAATCTATAATATCTAAACTCTACTTACAGGAGCCAAACGTAATTAGTCCTTTTACAAATCAATCCAAATTGCAGTATTTTAATTCTTTTTGCCATTTCCAATCAAATCTTATATATGTTATTTAAATAGTTCTGGATTATTAATATATTAATTTAGATTGCTCTTTCTAATATAATTTTCTTATTTACACATGACATCCTAAGTATGAATCAATTGCAATATTATCAAAATTACTTATTTTACTAAATGAATGAGATAAAAACATTGCACCCATAAACTTTTTCATTTTTTATTTTATTTATTTATAATAAATATTTTATGATTCATGACTTTCAGATACTCCAATTTTTTAAGATCTTTTTTACTCAATGATAATATTTCTTTCTAATTTAGCATTTATTTATACTTTTTAAACATTTTTCATTTTAAGTTCTTGCTTATAATCAAAATGATTTCTAATTAAATTAATTTACATTAAAATATTGCTTATATAAATTGAAAGAGCATGCCTCATTGAGTAATAATAAATAAAATAAGATCTTTATAAATAACAAAAATAAAAATTATGGAAGAATAACGTAAGAGATTGAACTCTTCTATGACATATGAAGAATATGTCAACACCTTTGAAAAGGCACCAAAAAAACCATGTTTAAAACCTAAATAAGAACCAGATGTTGGTATGGATGATTTAGATTTGCTTAGTGATGCTTAAACAGAAATAGTAAGCAAAAACTCTATATTCTCTTAGCCTTAAGTTTAAAAAAAAATATATTGCGACCCTAACTCTGTCATTTAAGAAGTTGAAGAAGATGGTAAAACACCAATAGTTTGGGTAGATTAATAACTTACTCCCAGCCCTATGAAGATGGCTAGATAAAGAACATAAAGCGAGAACATTTAATTTACTTTTATAAGTTTTGTTGAAAGAGAAATTGAAAGAAAGGCATCGCATAAGTTTGAATGATTAAATTTTTGTGCTAAAATATTTTATATTCTTTATTAATAGTCTTAAAAAAGACAGACCTTATAAAGTCAATGTAAACTAAATATATCAAGGTTCTAAATTAAAAAGAATCAATTAAACTTATAATTCTAAACTTTAAAGAATTACCTTCATAAATGATAAAATCAAAACATTCAAAATTTCACTGAAACTATAGTAAAAAAAGAGATTTTTAATGGCTATGTAACAATTTATATTCACTATTTGAAGCTTGCAATTGTCATATAATTTCTAAATAAATTTTATTGTTTTTTTATCATATAAATTCAACAAATAATAAATCAATTTAGAATCTATAATATTATTCATTTATTTTTTTATTAATATGAAAAGTGATTTTTAAATAGCAGAACTTTATGCTAAGTATACTTTAATCAATATTTACCATCTCTTTAGAGCATTTATCAATATATTGAAATTTTGAATGAATTCTAAAGCAAAAATAAAACTAAAAATGAGAATTCAGATTTTGTAAAATTAGTTTAATGAGAAAAAAAGGTAAATATTAAAATTACCTGTTATTTATCCATCTAAGGGTTTTAAAAATATAAAGAATGAGAATTTCAGTAAGCATTTTTTCACTATGAAACATTTTTACAATTTTTACAGATTATCTTTATTACTTAATAATTATAAGATTTCTTATAATTAATCAATTTACATATATTAAATTAATTTTTTAATATAGGTTTCTCTTAATAACTATATTTAATATGTAAAAATTTACTGCAATGTTAAAAGAATTTCTATTTTTATCATAATATTTAATGGAAGGAATCTTAGCAATCTTCTTATTTATTAACATAATCAATTAGTGATAATAAAAAGTTTAAAATAAATAAAATTAAGCACTATCAAAGCAAATAAGAAAAAATTTTTATGTAAGAAAACATAAATTGGATTTTTTATTTTTACTAATTAAATTACTGCTGTTGGAACAGAACTATATCGTAAATCTTGCCAGTTCTATTTCTTTAAAAAGCGAAATTTAAAATCTAGTTCGTTTTTATAAAGCGTTGATCTCTATGTTAAGTTAAGGAACTTCTTCAAAATGATTAAATTGTCTATGATCCATAGAGGATAATATACCAGATATTGATTATTGAAACTAATAATTAATATTATTTATCTAATATACAATATATTACGATTATATTTAAATTAGTAATTCATTTCTTTGCACTGGTAAAAATTATCTTCTTTAGCTGAATGTTGGAAAATATAAATTTGTCTTAATACTTGGAATTTTTACTCATAATAATTTTGAATTTTTTATGCTTTTTTGACTAGTTTCATTAAGAATTTCTTAAGTTCACAGTAATTCATAATGTTTATGATTCTATTTAAATTCTTTATTTTTCTACTTTCATAATCTTATATTGTAATTTTTAGATTAAATTAAATCTATCATTATTAGGGAGGGACCTAATATTCATCTTTTTCAATAATAATAATTTATATAAAATAATTAATTTTTTTGTAATTTAATTTTATGTATTCTTATCTTGCTTGTTAATATTAAAAATATAGAATTCATATTATAATTATTAATTTGTTCAAAATAATTTAGACTTAGACATCTCCAGTAGGATTTTTATTAGAAATGATATTCCAAAATCACAAAACAATCAATGATTATATATACTAAATATAAATTTAACTTTTAATTATCATTTAATATTTTGTAAACATAATAACTAATGGTAATTTGTATGTCTTTACCAATAGCAAGGTGAATATCCAGAGAGAGCCCAGCCTTTAGCTAATGAAGAAGTAGAGCCTTAAATTCTAGAACTTGCTTAATAAGCAGCTGCCTTAAAATAAGTATTAATCAAAATAATATATAGTTAAAAAAAGGAGCCAATGAAACAACTAAAACCCTAAATAGAGGAATTGCAGAATTAGTTATAATTGCTGCTGATACAACCCCATTAGAAATTGTTCTACACTTGCCATTATTGTGTGAAGATAAGGTATTTGAAAAATTGACTCATATTAGAATGTACCTTATGTATTTGTTAAGAGCAAAGTTGACTTAGGAAGAATGTGTGGTACTAGTAGAAATGTCGTTGCTTGCTCAATTATCAAGGATAAAAACTCAAGAATTAATTAAAATATTACATACCTTAAAGATTTGTGCGAAAGACTTCAAATAAATTAAGAAGCATGATCAATATATAATTTGTGATGTACATTAATCATTGATATTAATAACACTATATAAATTGCAATAGATAAGGTAATTTGTTAGAACTTAGACTTATCAGAATTTTTTGTTTTTTTAGTTTTCCTATTAAATTATTAATCAAAAATTGATTCAAAATTTTTATTTGATACAATAATATGGAGTTTTCGAAATTACTCTTATTATTCCCTCAAATTGAATATTGTGATTGTAATATTAAATGAATCGCTTTTTAATATTAAATAATATATCAAAAAAAGTGATTAATGAATTCGTATAAACTTATTTTAGTTTTATAAAGATATTGTGACTTCTAGAATTTTTAAAAAAGAAATTCGTTAATTAATTTAATCAATTATGATTGATATCGAATTAATTCTGAGATAAATTGTTAGAAAAAAATATCTTTCTATCAAAAGGAGGTGTTAAAGTTGTACGATAAATATCAATATAAAATAAGAAAAATCAACTAAAATGAAGATAGATTAATTTTGAATTATTTATAATGGCCATCATAAATTAAATAAAATTAATTAAACAGGTCTTAAAATCAAGCAAAATATTTTTTATACAAACCATTTGTTGAGAATTCTTTTGGGAAGATTAATTTTTTATGTATTGGTTGGTTTTGTTTAGGATTGCTAATCTAAGGACAGATTTCCGAGTTTTAACTAAACTAATCTAAATAAGTTAATTGACTCTTCTATTTAGATTGAATATTGGTGTTTATTGGAAATTTGTTATTGCAATTAATTCTATATGATTGATATTAGTCTTCTGTTGTTTCTATTGGTTCCATTTTTGAATGTAAATATTAAAACCTTTTGGTGAGATTTACACTTTTATATCTTTTATTCTTGGACTTAGAAAGAGAAGGTCTTTCTGTAGCAATTTCTTAGGGGATATCTTGATATCTTGTATCTTAAGATAGAACTCGCTAAATTTAATTGTGTTTTAATGGCTGTAGCTGAGGATGATCTTTTATTGCCTTTTTATTTTCTTATATTATTTCCTTAACTGAGCCTGCTTTTCTTTTAGTAGATAATTTTCTTTAGGTATTAGGTTGATTTACAGTGATTGGTTATATTGAGGGCTTTTTACAAAAGGTGAGTAGATAAATGTCTATCAACCTAAATAGAATAATTAATAAATTAAAACTGTTGTTTGCTATCTGGAATTTGGCAAGAAGCGATGTCTTTGCTTTTCATAAAAATAAAAATATTATTGATTAGAGGTAAATTATAAAATAAAAAAAAATGTTGACGGCGAGGTTCGAACTCGCGCCCTTTCGGACTGGAGCCTTAATCCAGCGCCTTAGACCACTCGGCCACGTCAACTTGTATTAATAATTTATTTAAGAAAAAGCATTTAACTGTCAAAAGTTAATAATTTATGTATGAATTGAATAGCATGTTAGCATAAAGTAACAATAATGTTCAAGATTAAATACTGGAGTTGGTTTAAATTTTTGGATGGGATTAAGAATGATTGAACCTTATTTTGGCCTTAAAGTTAAATGCATAATAATTGTTTATGGCTTTAAATCCTTTTTTGCCTTATTCAGGAATTAGATTATATATAAGAGAGGTGCCTTTAATGATATAAATTGCCAATTCATGGAATAAATTAGAATAATTATCTTAATATTTGATAAATTATTTGTTTATTTAAAATTTAAATCTAACCTGAACCATTAATCGAATATCAATAATAATTTATTTAACCCCTACCAATTTAATAATCTTAACCAACTTAAATAGAGAAAAAAGAAGCGAAATATGTTCTATAGAAAAAGTAAATGGTGAAAATGATGAGGAATATCTAGAAGAAATAGTTTGAGTGGAGAGAACTATTGTAGAATTTATTTCAGCTGAAAATATAGGAGAAAGAAAAATAATATTTTTAGAGAAAGCATCATGATTAGTATTTTAGGGAAAGCAAAACAATTATAAATTTAAATTTTAATATATATATTAATAATTCCAGCTCAGTGAGGATCAAAATGCTGATTCAGAAAAAAAAAAATTTTAGAATAATCCGATAAAGAAGAAGAAGAAGATGAAGAAATAGAAAATGAATTGAGCACAGATGAAAGAAGATGAGGATTATTATTTCTAATTTAGCAAATTTTTTAAAAATTTGGATCATAATATGAAAACTAAAAAGGCTTTTATGATAGCAAATATGGATATAATGGCGAAGGAAGATTAAGATATATTTAAATCATCTTTATTTATTATAATCTTAGACGATAATGAATAGTGGATACTAGAAAAGAGATAAAATTGCAAGAGATTATTTAAATTAAAGAAGATGAGTTTATTATTTATCACTTAAATATTATTAATTATTTTATGGAACTTGATTTCCTATCTCCTAGAGCTAAAGAAATAAACAAGAAAAAGTTTAGTCTTTTATTCTCACTTAAAAACCAAAATATAGAATAAAACGACCCTATAAATGAAAATGTTTCCTTTATTAAAAAATTAACTAGTGATCATCCATTGAACGAGGTTATAAAAGAATGTCAAAACAATGTTAGAGAAGGTTTTTTAACTCCTTTAACAAATGTATCACTACTAATAATTTAAGAGGTCTTCGGTTTCTGTTGAATTTACAGCCAATATGTTTGTTGAAGAAATATTAGAAAATATTAAAATAAAGCATCTAAAAATACTACAGTTGGATGAACTTATCAATAATTTTAAAAGCAATATAGAGTTTATTCAAAAAATGGAAGTTAAGTAGCGATCATCAAATGTAAAAGAATTTTATGAAGTTCTCATACTCAATCAACCTAACGATGATGATTATCAATTGTATTTAAATGACCAAAAATTATACCCAAATCAATGGCATTCTTATCCATTTGATGCCAAAAATAAATTAAACTTTGTACTGTTTTCAAACAATAATAAAATGCTTGAAGTTATATCAGTTGACATGATCTATGTATAATCATATTTAAAACATTAGTAAATTTGCAATAATTGTATTAATATTAAACAAAATTAATACCATTAGATCCTTCATTTAAAGTTTCTGGAGGAATCAAATTATCCAATTAAATATGAATTGCAGTATTTATCACATATTATATTAGAATATCATTAAATTTTAACATGGCAAGCGATTTAAAGAAATAAATCATCTTAACTTTGAAAGAAGAGATTCAAGAAATAGAACATAAAGTTTTAGAAATGATAGATGTTATTAATAGAATGTTAGAGCCCTTTTCTAATAATGGGTTTAAATATTTGAGATATGAGGGAATAATCGACAATGAAAGCATTTAAAAAAATAGAAATAACTGTTGTAACATTTTCTGATAATAAAACAACTAAATCTTTATCTATAAAATTTGTGATTGGCATATTTATAAATTTTTTTATGGTAAAATTTTCTGAGGTTTCTTAAATATTAAATCTTGTTTGAACAATTATTGGTTTCCTTCAAAAAATAAGATTATCTGGTTGATAAAAATTATTAATCAAATTAAGTTCTTGAATTTAGGGAAGGTGATAGTGAACTGAATTATAAGAAATAGGCTATTGATTTGAAATAATACATCACATAATACCCGAATTAGGATTGTAGTTAATAATTTTATTAGAATTTAAGCTTTTTTTTAAGGAAAAGATAAAGAAATAAAATTATGTATTACAAATTATAGAAAGCAACATATGAAATTTTTCTGATAATTCTATTACAGTCAAAATTTTATATTAGATAACATAAATATTAATCTGAAGAAAATGACCTGTTTATAAATACTTGAAGCTTTAAAAAATTTTCAATAATTAAACAATTTTTTAAAATAATTCAGCATCCAACAAATACTTGATTATGATTTGAAAGTTTTAATTTAATTTTAATTAATTTATATTATTTAATGATTTATCAACAAGAGAAAAGAAATTCAGTAATAAGACAAGAAAATGTAAGAGCTTCAATGAATTAATAAATTTAATCCCCTCAAAAATAAGAAGTTATTTAAACTAATGAAAGACATGCTGGTTGTATTGAGAGGTTGAAAATACTTACTCAAGAATTACTACGTATGGCAGAAGCACTTAGGTTGAAAAATTAAGATGTAGTATATTTATAATAAGAAATCTAATAAGCTCAATAAAATTAAGTAACAGATTAATATTTATTTATTAAAGTAAAATAATCAAGGCAATGAAGAATTAATTTAAAAGTTGTAAATGGAAAGATAAAAATTAGAGTAATTCAAATAAATGAAAGAATAATAATTAGGCGAATTGGAAATGGAATTAGATAAAGTCCATAAAGATTTGAAGGATGAAAGATTATAAAAGCTTGATTACGTTAATCGTTATTAAAAGCAGTGTGATGAAGTTGTAAGATTGTAAAATGAAGTTGAAAGAGCTAATTAATAATCAACTAATCATAATGAAATAGATTTATTACGTGACAATATTGATGATTTGTAGAAGGAAAATGATGAATTAAAATTAAGGATGAATAATCTCTCAAGCAAATTGTAATAATAGTAACAACAGATTGGCATTTTAGAAGATTAGCTTGCTTAATAATAATCATACCAACAATCAAAATTGCCAACTTACGGGCCAACATCATATTAGATGCCTTAATTACAATATTAATAGCAACTTTAACCTCAAACATCAAATTATTAGAAGACAACCACTTATACTGTAGAAAATAAAGGAACAAATAAACCTACTGAAGTTAGAAAACAAATAGTATCCACTATCAATGGAAAAACTGACGTTTATGAATATTCCTCTGCCTAAGATCCTCTAAATCCTAGAGAGTCTATGAATTCAAAATTTGATCAAATTAATTAAAACGTGAATTAGAATTATGAAATTAGAAATTCTCAACTCCAAAATAATACTTCTGCTTCTTAATTGCAAAGAGGATCTAAATATTTGCCTGAAACTTACTAAAAGGAATTCACTGAATTTAATAGTAAAATTGAAACTAAGCCTGTAACAGAGTATAAAACCACAACTGTTACCAAAACTAACAATAAATATTAAAAATATTGAAAAATATAAAAATATTCAGTATATATTATATAAAATCATCGTCTTATATAAGGGGATTAATATTTACTAACGGGTTTACAGGCTATAATTCTTTATGAATAACTTCTGGATTAATTTTTCTTAGGAGTTACATAAACATCATTTAATGAGAATTAGCTATGATACGAATTAGTCATTTTAAATTGAGAAGTGTACTATGTATTTCTAGTAATAGAAAGTGTTTTATTGTTAGGCGAGCTCATAAAAAATTTGTTCTAATAATGATTTCTGCTAGTTTAAATTGAATACGATGATGTATTTATCCTTTATTAATTAGAAGTAGAAAACTATCCTTACTTGATTTATTTTTAAATAGTTGGTTGCTTTTAAATTTAAAAGTTAAATATTTTAGAAATATTAGGCCTTTTTGAATCATCATACTATAATAAGCTTACAACTAAATTTAATAATGATTAAGAGTAATAACGAATTGAAGAACCCAAAATATTTAGTATTTACTTGTAATGGATAACTTCATTATAAAAGTCTGTGCACTTTGTTACATCTTAAATAATTTTAATAATTATAACTATTACCTTTACCACTCATTAGAGATACTAACACTATTCCAAATTAATAAGAATCCTACTTAAAAGGGTTTAAATTCAGTTAAGCTTAATGATTTTAATAATCTTTCATCTATTAAGGACTTAAGGAGATGTTAGAATTATAACTTCCCAAAGTTTATGCATAGCTAGATAATACATTTGGCAATGCACCATGATACTAGTTTTAATTAAATTCTTACTAAAATTTTCACATTATTTTGTTCATCAAAAAATATGCTATCTAGATTAATGTTGGAGTGATACTTATTTTTGCTATCTAGATAGCTAAAGACCGATGAAATTTATGTTATTAACTAATAGAATCAATTTTATTACTTTCCAAATAAAAGTCTCTTTGACATATTAACCATTCTACAAATGATTTTAAAGAAACTTTGTTAAATTAGTTGACAAAAATTCATAATAAATTCTATATTCCTTAATCGTTCCTTGAAATGTCTACTCTTTGATGGTACAACCATAATATTTTAATAAATTTTAATGTTTCATGGACTACCTTTCAGCATGTTAAGAATTAATAAAGCTCTAACCAATATCAATCTATAAAATCTGATTTATTTAATTGAATACGATACTTTTGAGAAGACCCACTCTTATGGATTAGATTTGCTCTTCCATAATTAAATTTACCCCAAATATTTGTGTTGCTTAGAGCCAACATAACTAAGATTATCATTCAACAGATTTAAATTGGATGAGGTTTAATCTTCACCTTCTAAAACTAAAGTATTTCCCATTTTGAAATTTTTAACTTAAAAATTAATTAATTTTAAATGGGAAATATTTTATGTGGAAGAATATTATTATGGAGATTGATTATTTGTATTTAGAAAGTAATCATTAAATTGTATTTTGATTAGTTTGGTATATAATTTGGGGTTTTCTCATTTCATCAAATTTTCAATCCTATATTTCAAGTTCTAATGGATTGTATCTCTAAATTTATCTGAATGGAATTTTTCCTACTTAGTATATTTTATAACTTGAAATTACCATTTCGAATTTTAAACTGCAGTCTTGTGGTATTTTTAACTAATTTTCTTTAATAAAACTTAATAATATAAAAAAAGTTATTTAATTATAAAATTATAGTTTTGTAAATAAGAAGAAAAACTTTATATTTAATTTGAATTTTTAATATGATAGGATGAACTCACATTTGATTCACTAATTTTAATGGTTGGTTTAAAGTAAAAATATTTATTTTATATTTTAGCTAATTATAAATTAAGATAAATAATTATTAAATTTCACTCAGTTTAAATTTAAAATAAAATCTTTAGCTTTTTCTTTACATAGTCTTCAATCGATCTATTAAGGTATTTTTTTCTTCTTCCTTTTTTATTAGAATCCTATTGAATTGCTAGATGTGATTTGGTTAGATTCAATTATTTCATTTTGCGAGTATTAAGAAAACAAGTTGTATTTACTTCGTTTGATTTTAAAGTAGAAGTTCATATAATTTTTAAGTTGGTTCAGGTCCTGTTTAAATGAATTTTTCGCACCTTAATAATTAGAATGATAATTAATTATATGACAGTATGAAAGATTGCATCAAAGTATCTTACAAATCTTAGGGTAAAGGTTAAATAAATAATTAAAATTATTAGGAAATGACTTGTAAATCAGATTATGTTGATTTTTTGTATCTAGCTAAAATGATTATTTATAAAAAAAAAGGTTTCCTCAAATTTCCATAATTCATTTTATTGATAATTTTAGCTATGTTCTTTGCAATAACTTAATCCAGAGGATGTAGTAACAGGTCTAAAATTTCTAAAGGGAAACATTTTGGAAAAGTGTATAATTTTTAAAGTTAGATTTATATATTTTTTCTGAACTTGAAAATCTTAAATATTTAA
>JPFM01000029.1:281639-295941 GCA_000733375.1 Paramecium sexaurelia
TAATAAACATTTATTTCAAAATTATATGTATTTAATGATAATAACATAAATTTTATTATAGATTTAATTTAATACTAATAATAATAAAAGTGTATTTCTAAATAATTGTATTAAAATTAATTTTTATTTAAATAATATAAAAAAGTCTTCATAACCAAATAATAAAAATCAATTTTACTTTAGTTTTAATTTTCTTTTAGAAAATCACCATATATATTTATCAAATAATTATCTTGAAATAGTTGAACCTTAAGGAACTCCATTCTGATAATAATAAATATCATTATTATTATACTGATTAATGTAGATGATTCTACTATGAATTGCTTTTAGCTATTAAATTTGAATTTATTATCCAATCATCTGTCTTTTTGTAATCTTTTGTATCTTTTATCTCTTTGTAGAAACAATTTACACTTTATTACAATATATATGTTTTTATTTATTGGTGTAAAAATTGTTATTTATTTGTGTATTTAGTTTATTAACAATATAAATATAAATTTAAATTTTAAAACATCATTAAAAATATTATAAAATATTCATATTTTACAAGATACATAAGGGGAGATTTCGTTTATGAAATTAAAGGATTAATGATAGGAAATTATTCAATATTATGGTTTATCAAGGTCAGTTACAAAATGCAAGATTAAGAAAATCAGTATTATATTTATATAAATTCAAAATAAATTTTTTAGCATTTATTTATCATAAAACTTGAGTTTACTTATATTTGCGATTTTTTCAAAAGTAGCATCTTGAGTTAACAAATTTTGAGGAGTTACTTGTTATTAGTTAAAACTAACAGCATGATTTCTGTCTTAAGTGTATTGTTAGATGCTATATTTTCTATCATGAGATAATCTTTTATATTCAATGGAGGATCTTCCATTTATTGATGTAATTCTCCTTCTATTTTTATTGGACAATAATTCTTAATGTTAAGGCTGCGATTATTATTACTATTGCATTTATTGTTTGGAATACGGATTTTTGAGCACTATTACTACTGGCTTGCTAGATTAAGTAGCAAATTAATTTTAAAACATAGAATTTCTAAATACATCAAATAAAATACTTGTTTGAAACTCTAACATGATAGACTTGCATTTTGCCTAAGATTTATTATAAAGATATATCAGTTTGTTAAAATGAATTTTTGAAGCCTTCTTATAGTGGAACATCTTTGTAATTAGTTACAAGGTCTTAAATGCTTTACAATCCAAGTGTTTCAGCATTTGGTTTTCTGATTGATTTTACTTGTTCTTCAATTCTTTACAAAACCTTCTCATCTAACATAAGATTTTAATAATGCTAAATATCAGTTTAGGAAGCTTTCTCTATTTTATTAAGCTTTTTCTTGGCTGATATCATAACTTTATTATTTTTCCTTTAGTCAAAAAGTGACTGAAGTTCTTATTCTTAGAGAACATCTTCATCTGGATTTGAATCACTTCCTGAATCATCCTCCCCAATTTAGAGTTGGCTTAGATCACAATCTTTTATCAAATTATCGAGTTCATCGTTTTGTGATATGGTTAAAGTTCTTGGCAATTTACTGCATTTTACCATTTGAGATTCAAATAGTTTATAAATTGATAGTGAAACATCTTCACCTAATTACTTATAAGAGCTTTCTGTAAAATCTTATAATGCTTATTTTCGAAAAGCATGAAAAGAAATTTCTAACGTGTAGGTAAAGCCGTTTTTAACTTCTTATTAGAGAGCTGCTCTTGCAGTTTTCTTTTTGCTTTCATGTATGCTAAAAGAACAATCTCTTAAATTCATCATTTTAGATAGACTACAACTTATTAAAGGAAGTAATTTTTATTCATCACATAAACTATTAGCGTAATAAAAACTATTAAATCTAAAAATTAGGATAAATGTTACTTTTTTGAATGACCATGAAAATCAATGATTAAACTCAATTCTGAAGTTTGGTTTATTTATTTAATTAAGTCTCTTATATGCCAAACAGAATCATGCAATTCTTTATGAGGACAAATCCAAATTCTATTTAGATCTGTCCCATAAAGGTTACACCTATAATTTCCAAATACAACACCATCTGGATTTATCATAGGGATTATATAAAAAGTAAAATTATTCCTTAAAACCTCTGCTTCCATGCAATTACTTATTAAAAATTCTGTTGCACCTTCAATAGTATATGAACCGGGAGTTTCTCCAGGATGTTATCGAGCCATCAAAACTATAGCTTTTTTACCATTTCCGATGGTAATGAAAGGACATGATAATTTTGATATCGTCTTACATAATTCCTTTACTACAGCAAACTAGATTTAATATTATTATTATATACTTTATTTGGTCTAATTGATCTATCGATAAAATTATTTAATTAAGTGTGAGTATATGGATAACATTAAGCAAAATATACTTTATCATTTGAATGTTCAAATTTATAACTAAATGAAAGTGTGTAATAAGTCTTAAGAGAACTATTTTCTCTTTTAAATTTATTTCTAAAATATATCATATTATATCCAGCTTTGGTCCATCCAGTACCTTTCTATTTATTTCCTTTTGTCGAGAAAACAACTGGTCTTTATCCCATATTAAATAATGAATCACATTTTATCTACAAGGCTTGATAAAAATATATAAGTTACAAAGTTTATGATATTAAAAGTAACGACACAATTTTTTATTGTGTTTTCAACAGAGAAATAGAACCATTAAGTATTTCCTTTTGTGTTTGTATCATTTTGCATCATTAAGTCATACTCATTTTGACCAACTTTATATGATGTAAATAGGTTTCCACTTTCAAAATTGGAATCAAATTTGAGTCCATTATATTTTTTGCTATCTTACTCAAGATAAAGTTATTTTTATTCCTTTTATTTCATAGTACTTGGATATAAGTGTTTGTTTAAAATTGATGTAAATTCTGTTAATCTTATTTCTCTGTTTAAACTTAAAAGTTTCTTGCAATCAAAGAAACATGAAGCAGCAAATCGATGATTATTTAGAGGAATCATCGACCATGGATAATTATCGAAACGCTAATAGATAAGATTAACTTTATTATCACTAAAATAATCCCACATATTAAATGCTGTATCTCTTTCATCATAGGCATCCCTCTTCTTTATCTATCCACTTATTCATTTAGAATTATACTTTTTTTATTTAATCTCTGGATCTGCAGCTTATACCAATGGATTTGGAGCAGGAAGTAAACCATAAAATTACATAATAATATATATATTAATAAATACATTTTTGTAATACATTTCATAGACTTAGATTTTTCAAATAATAGTTAAAAATCTTAATTAATTATAATAAATTGATATCTTATTTCTATTTTACTTTCAATAAATAATATAAGTATAAGTATTTCGTTTTTTAAATTTTAACAATTTAGCGAAATTCTAGGCTTAATATATAAATCAAACTCAATAAAAAATAAGCTATTAATAATCATATCTAAATTATATAAATTAGATATGATTCTATTTTAAATTTGCTATAATGCTTTTACATTATATGATCTTTTCATTTATTTAATAAATTTTAGTATTGTATAAATATATATCAAGAAATTCAAACAATAATCTTATTTTAAAGAACTGCTAAAACATTGATTATAATTTAATCATTAATTTTTGATTTTATACAAATTTTTGATATTATATGACATACATATATTAGTACATTCAATAATTTTTATTTTCAGTCTATTCTCTTTTAACACAACCCAAAGCCACCAAAAATTTATGCATGAATGACTCATTGGGTATTGATTATTAAGTTTGTGATCTATTTTATTTTCTTTGAAAATCAGAGTTTCTACTGATTCTTTATACATTCATTTCTATTGAGGTATCATTTAAGGTGTTATGAATTTTTATATGATTCCTAATTAGTGAAGATTATGATGAAGCGGTTGATTTATTAAGATATTAGGGCTAATAGTGGATCGAGTATGTATTATGCGTTTTTGTTCTTCCATGTTTGATTTAACTTGAATGATTTTCTTAAAATAATTTAAACCATTTGTGATTTAAAATTTATGATAAACTTAATCTATCTTATTACTTATATGTAATCAAACCCTTTATTAACTCTTTTGCTTCCTTTGTCAATGAACTATCTATTTTGTAATGAACTTTGACAATATTCTAACACTTCTCAATATCATTCTTACCATCAAACGGAGCATGTCCATGCAGTAATTCATACAACAATATTCCTAAACACCATATGTCTAGAGTGTTATTATGAGATTTATCCTTTATCATTTCTGGGGCTATATAATCTATGGTTCCACAAAATGTATTTCTTTTAACTGATCCAAGATTTTCAGCTGACCATCCAAAATCACATATTTTAACATTATCTTTTAAATCTAGTAATATATTTTCTGGCTTTATAATAAGCTTACTAAATATACTTTTAAATCTCTATGTATAATTTCTTATTAATGTAAATATTGAATTCCTAAACAAGTTTATTTAAAAAATTTCGTAGCTTCAACTTCACTAAGTTTTCCTCTTTTTCTCAAGTATTAGAACAAAGAACCATGTTCTGCATATTCTAATATCAAATAAACTTGCTCTTTATCTTCGAAATAGTGATAAAGTTAGGTAATATTAGGATGATATAATTTACGTTAAATTCTTATCTCCCTTTTTAAGTTTTCTACAGAGCAATACTCAAAGATATCTTTTTTACTAATCTTACTTTTTTAATTTTAATATTTACAATCTTCATCGCATACAATTATTGATTGGTTTTATCCTTCACTAATTTAACTGCTCCAAAGCTTCCTTTACCTAACTATGGTTGATCATAAATTAATTCAAATTCTTCTGGGATTCTCTTCATTTACCTTAATGTTGAAACATTATCACTATAAGTTATCTCTTTGGAATTAATCATTTTTTTAGGTATACATTATGATTTGTGACCTGATGTCCTAATATTTTATTTCTATAAATACCAGTCAATATCTCTACATCTTTGAGAACAATAATAAGTTGTTTTACAAAATGGGCAATAAATTCTATTCTTAGGAATAGGACCATTTAACCTATACTCAAATTATATTGACAATATCGCGAACTGCAAACGTTCATTTATTTTTTATATATTTTTTTTATCATATTATAAAATTTATTTTAATAAATTAATTTTAAGACTTCTTTCTTTCTTTACTTGAAATCTAGCCTATTGTTATATATGTATAATTTAATATTCTATTTCATTAAACATTTTAACACATTAATTTAGAATTACATTTAAAATTTTAATAATCACTAATTATAAGTATAAATAATTTAGATCCATATCACTTTTACGAGTTAAATATCGAATATTAACAATCAAAAACAAATGACAGATGATTGTTTTAATTTTATTATTCTTTTATTTTAATTATAATAATCTAAAATTTTCAAAGCTGTTTTCAACTTGAATATTGATTTTTCATTTTTCATTTATAACTTTGATTTTTAGATGCCTAAAAATTATCTTGCTTATAAGAATGAATATTTCAAAATTTCATTTACATTGGTTTTTGATTTAAATATCTATTGTAGTGCATCTCTTGTATCTTAATAAATTGATTTTGTTTTATTATTATTATCCAATATTTAAAAAAATAATTTATGATAGACAAATAAAATAATATCATTCAATCTAAAATTTCTGAAAAAAAAAATGCGAAACAATTATTAAATTAAAAACTTATGAGAAAAATATTTATAAATTCTGAAAAAATAGATTTAGAAGTGATAATAAAAATTGAGAATTTTTGAAATATTTTTGTTTATGTATTTATATTGAGGAGTATAAAATTTAAATAATCAGATTCAGTTCACAGCAAATAAAAAAACAGTCATCAATTATTTACCTATTTTTCCAAGAAGATTTTCAAATAAGTTCATAAAATATTATTGATAATTTTTTTTGAGCTATGAAATTGAATATTATTTTCCAGCCTAAGTTATTTTAATATTTGATAAAATGAAATTCTGAATATTCACATCAGAAAAATCCATATCATCAATTGTAAATCCATCTAAATTAATGCTATAACCTAATTATTTATCCTTTTCTTCTGCTAATCTGACATCTTAAGCATATTCTGTTATTTTAATAATTTTATCCTTAATTGATTTGGTCAATGGAATCCATCTATAAGTTTATGGACAAAGCAATTCACAAGGAGTATATTCAGCTTTATAAAGCATTTTTCTACTGTCTGCTATATAAAATCCCATATAATAATATTTTAATAAAGGATTCTATTTCTAATTTTATTTTATATAATCTATTTCTTATAGGACACCATAAACTCCCAAAGAATATTTTTTATAAGCAGGATCATAAAAAAAGTAAACTGATGAAAGTGATTGTGGTAAAAGATCTACAACACCAACAGCTATTAATTAATTATCTAAATAATATTTCATATGCCAACACCCTAATTCTTTGCTATCCAAGGCATCCACACATACAAAGTTTAAATAGCTTTATTTGCTTACTCTTTCTTTATCATGTATAGCTTTTTAATATCTTTTATAAATTTCAAAACTATCTTCTTGGAATTATGCTTTAACCCATTTTATTTCAATTTAATAATTTTTTTCCTATTTGGGGAAATTTTAGGTTGATTAAACATCAGCCTTTTACAAATAATACAAAACAGTTGATTTAAATATTTTTTCTTGTTTTGTTTAAGAAGTTTTCATCAAAATTTAATTATCCCATTATGATATTTTAAACTCAAATTCTAAATTTGATAAGTATTAAGAAATCAATTATTTATAATCTTTATTTTCCTCCAAACTTAATAGTTAGGGATACAAAGGCTTAAATTTAGTTAATGATTTGGAATAAAAATATGGAATAAAGTTGCATCCAAAACTCCAATCATTTTCTACTTTATTGATTTATCCTCTGAATACAGTAATTTCATATATAGAAAATTCTTATAAACTAGTTCTGAAAAGATTAAAGAGGATAGTTTAATGCTCTTAGTTGGTAATTAAAAAGACTTCAGATAATGCTTGAATTGTTATTTATGACAATTAATTTATAATAATTAATTTGAATTAATTGATATGTTCCTCTTCATTGTATTAAATACTTTTAAATGTAAAATGCTATCCAACCTTTGAGAGAATGACTAAATTCTTAGTATCAAGATCCGTCTGTATTTAAGATAGAATGTCTTGAGTAAATTAATCTTGATTAATCTCTGATTTGAATTAAACCTTTTGATTATTATCATTTGGATCATTCTTAATTGGTTAGATTCTTTTAATCTTCTTTATAACTTTTTCATGAGTAACTCTGTGTTTAAAATTTTATGTATCAACTCTTAATGCATATGCTTAACAACAACTCTAACCTAAAGCTGGTCTATAATAATAAACTCCGCATCTTCTCCAACCTCTATCCATTAATTACTAGTATTCATCCAACTTCATTTTATAACAATAGAATCCCGAAGTAACCCATAGTTTAGTACATTTGGCACCATTACAATAACCACAATTGGTTTCATTCTTAATTGAGACAGAATTCAACTAGATAATACTACTCATAATGAGCGATTACAATTATATAATTTAAATGAAATTGGAAGGACAAGTTTTGAATTCATTAATAACATCTCATTTTAGTATGGTCAATATTCACTATTACTTTATTTTATTTCGCATTAAATTTATTATCTAATAATTAATGAAAAAAACATTATATTTTATTTATTAAGTATTGTTTTGATAAATCAAGATTCCACAAATGTTCATGTAAATTTATTAATCCCCATATACAATTTTATTTTATAACTCAAATTATTAGTATTCACCAAAAAGAAAGTCGAGAATATAATAATGAGTTGAACAAATTTTTTAATTTAGCATAATTTACTACTTTTTATAAATATTTGGACTTTGTAAATTAACATTGTATATTGGATTTAATATCAAGCTAAAATTAAAAACATTTTCATTTCCCTTCCTAATCCTTAACACCCTACAAGACGATAAATTAAATAAGTAATTTGATTGAATTTTTCTTTAACAATATTCTTCAATTTGATTTTAGATATACAAAAACCAAATTTATAATTATTTCTAAGTTGATAATTTATATTTCTTAATAAATCTAAAAAATAGGCAACCAGCAATTAATTAGTTTAGCATTTAATTCTTTCTTTTAAGTGGGATAGTAATTTCAAGAAGATTTATTTAAAAAAAAAATAGTAAATAGATTATATGCTTAGGTTCTTTTAAACAACTTTACTTTAAATAAATTATAATAAAAACTTAATCGATCATATAATTAGTAATTTTATTAAAAGTAGGAATCTATTTTACAAAAAAAATAAAGTTTTATGGTAAATTTGAACATTTTTGATTAATAAACACTCAATAACTCAATCAAGTTTTTTTCTCTATTCTAATAATCTAGCATTTCTAATTCTTGAGAACACTTTTAATATCTCATCAACCAAAACAACTGGTGCAGAGACAGCCAAAACAAGAATCCTAAAATATTTAAGAATAATACCAATCATTGACAGTTAAAGGAACTGTATTAAATATATTTTCAAAGAGTGGAACATAGCAAATCATGCAATGTAATGTCATCGATCCAAATATTGCAAAAATCAAATATGGATTTGCAAAAATTCCTACTTTCAATAAGGAACTATCCTTTAAAATATTATAAATAAATCATACTTCAGATAAAGCATTCAAAGCATTGAACATTTCAATTACTACTAAAACTGATAAACTTAAAGTTGATGCCTTTTATTTTCCCCAAGAGAAATAGAGGCATGGATCTTTAGAGAAATCATATTTATCAAAATTGGTTAATTTGAATCCTTCCCAATAATGGCATTCTCCCCAATTTCTTAATTATGTAAATGAAACAATAGGATGACCATCACCGGCCCATTCATATCCCAAATAATAATAAACGAATACAAACACTGTTGCCAATCCAACATAAGTTCCAATTACACAATATCTTATAAATACAAATTCTGTAATTATTGGTTCATCGTGTTTTCTTGGTGGCTTTTACATTACATCTGGATCTGGTGGATTGAAAGATAATGCTGTTGCAGGTAAACCATCTGTTACCAAATTCACCCATAATAATTAAATTGAATTGAATCCATCTGGTATTCCCAATAATGATGATGTGAAAATTGAAACTACTTCTCCTATATTTGAAGATATCATATATCTTATGAATCCTTTCATGTTTTAGTAAATTCCTCTACCCTCTTCAACTGCTCTTACAATTGTTGCAAAATTATCATCTGCTAAAATCATGTCAGAAGCTTCTTTTGCTACTTCTGTTCCAGCAATACCCATGGCTATACCTATACTTGCTTATTTCAAAGCTGGAGCATCATTAACACCATCTCCTGTCATTGCAGCTATTTGATTCAACTAACCAGTTAATAATTTTACTAATTCTCTTTTATGAGAGGGATCAGTTCTTGAAAAAACCAATCCACTCGGTTTACCAATCACTTATTACAATACTTTCTTTTATTTCTCTTCTCCCATTTGACTAAATTCAAGTCCAGTAAATGAGTGAGTAGCAAATTAAGATTGATTCTATAAGATACCAATTTACATTGCTATAGATTAAGCTGTTTCTTTAATATCACCAGTAATCATTATGACTGAGATGCCAGCTTCTCTACATTTTTCAATTGATCTTTTAACTTCTGGTCTAGGTGGATCTTAGAGTGCCACAACACCAATAATAATAGGCTAGCTTTCAATATCCTTGTATGTGTTTGTATCTACTAATAAAGGATGAGCAGGATGTTTAGGCCCATCATAAGTACTTAATTATCCACAATCTTCTTATACACAAATAGCTAAGGTTCTTAATCCCTTTTCTGCAAGATTTTTGACAATATTTAAGAATTATGCTTTATCTTAGGCTTTAAATTAGACTATCTCTCCGTTAATATTCATAATCTAATTTGACTTTTCAAGTAAATAATCAGGAGCTCCTTTAATAAATAAGACATTCCCTTTTTCATTTTTGGAATTCACTAAAACAGACATGCTTTTTCTATCTCTTGTAAATTCTAGAGTAGCTCTTTTAGTAAATTCAGAAGATATAGCTTCATTATACTATTCAGGCGCTTCATAAACTGGTTTTTATTTGAAAGATTGATCATATTTTCCAATTTTTTCAACTAAAACTCTCAAAGCTGCTTCTGTTGGTAGACCACTTCTTTAAACTCTACCTTTATCTGTAAAGAGTTTAGATTCGTTGCATAAAGCCATAGATTATGCTAATCTTTTAAGATTTGGTGCTAATCCATTCGCTTTTATAAAGGTAGTTTCCAATTTCTCAATTTTACCCTCGGGATGATATGAAGTACCCTCAACTGGGAATACCTCAACAGATGAGGCTACATTTCCAGTTAATAATACAATTTCCTTAACACACATTTCATTAGTTGTTAATGTACCAGTTTTATCAGAACAAATAACTGTTGTGCATCCTAATGTTTAAACTTTAGGTAATTTTCTAACGATTGCTCTTTATTTAGCCATTCTTCTCGCTCCAAGAGCTAAACAAGTTGTAATAACAGCAGGTAATCCCTCTGGGATAGCAGCCACTGCTAATGCTACCGCTACTTTAAAGTAATATAAAGCTCCCATTATAGTTCCTCCATGAGCAGGATCTGAAAAGTTACTAATATTCATTAACCAACAGCCAATGCAAATATAAGTAACAACTTTAGCTAATTTGTCTCCAAATTCATCTAATCTTTTCGATAAAGGATCATCATCTTCTTATTTCTCTTTTGCCGCATCTTAAACTTCTTTCTAAATCTTTCCTATTTCTGTTTTCATTCCTGTGCAACATACAATTCCTAATGCAGTCCCATTAGATACTAAAGTTCCTGAAAACAAAAAGTTTATCTTATCTTAAACTGCTGCTTGGTTTTTGACAACCGCATCAGTTGTTTTGTTAACTGGATTTACTTCTCCTGTTAAAATAGACTAAAAATTAAAAATTTAGTTTACTTAATCGGTTTTTAATGTTATTGTCTTCAATTCTACCATTCTTAAATCAGCTGGAATTCTATCTCCTTATTTTATCTCTACAACATCTCCTACTACTAGATCTTTTGCTTCAATCTAACCCCAAACTGAATCTCTCAATACTATTGCATGTGGCGATTATAAATCTTTTAAAGCCTGTTAATATATCATTTATTCTATACTTCAATTGCTCTTTCTGCATCTAAATCTTACCAAATTCCTACAGCTGCATTTAGAATCAAAATTGTGAAGATTACACACGGTTCAACCCAAGGAGGAACTGCATGCATTTCTTCATGGTCTTCAAATTGAGAAATTACAAAAGATATCACTGCTGCAAGAAGCAAGATTCTTACTAAATTATCTTCAAATTATTCCTTTATTTTCTCCCATATACTCTCTTTCTCTTCCTTTTCAAGCTCATTTGAACCATATTTAGCTAATCTTGCCTTAGCTTCATCACTTGATAATCCTCTAATTAGAGATAAATTCTAATTTTACATTTTTAGATCTGTCTTTACAGAAGTGACAACTTTTTCTATTGGATAAGAATAGAAGGGCTGTGTTAGATCTATATCTGTCATTAGATATAAGTATATATAATAAATATCAATATTTCTCATTTTTCAAATCATCTTTTTGAAAGAAATTTCATTGCGCAATTTTTCACAAATTTATTGCTACAAAACAAAAATTACATCACCAATTACTTCATTCGAATTATTTTGGTCAAAATTTAAGTTTCGCTAGATTATATTAAATTTCTGGTATTGTAAGGAAACCTAAAAAAATTTGAAAGAAAATATATGAAGTTGAATTTTAATTAAATAGCTACTAATACATTAATAAGAATTATATATTGAAATTTATATTAGAGTTTTTTATTTTGAAGAATAAAGAAACGTGAATGACTAAAACACTAACTAACTAAGTTAAAATGAAATTCTTTTCTACTAGAAGTATTAAATTATTACTATAATTTTTTTGTGTAATTGACTTCAAAATTTAAAAAATAAATCTTTAATAATTGTTCTTATTTATATCAGAATTTGTCCAATTTAAATTCCTAAATAATCTATATTATATCCTACGAATTTACTAACTGATGACATTATTTTTTGAATCTATCTTCTATTTTTTTTTTCAAAATTTAAACTCAAAACAATTAAAAGTAGTTAATGCAGATAGCTCCTAATTATATATTTAAAAAATAATTGATAAAATTAATTTATGCTTTTTAAATCTTCCTATTAAGATTCAACTTCATAGATTGAAATTCATTTATCAAAACGTAATTGACTATTATTATAAAAAACATCAAAGTTTTCATCAAATATTTGAGCTTATTTATTTTTTATTTTGAGAGGCTATTTAGAAGCATATATATGCTTAAATTATTCGATTTTATTACCATATTAAATAAATATCTGCATCCAATACTGTTATCAAATTAGCCCGATAGGTTTTTAGTTTACAAAATGTAATAGCAATCTTTTCATAAATAAAATCTTCATTAATGGTACACAGTTCGATTTGTTATGATGAGAAGAATTCTAAAAAATGCCTATTAATCGAAATTATCTCCTTAAAATTAATAGTTTGTTTGACTGATTTTAGAATGTAGTATAGACCAAAAACTTTGATAATATTTAAATTATGAATAAATTATGCCTTTGAATTCAAAACAGAATCTTTATAAAGCATTATTTCAAAATATCATAAGTTTAGAGCATATTTTTGAAATGTTGTAATTTATTTATTGATCAGTGGATATTATATAAAAATATTGATTAATAACGAATCCATAATAGAAATTCGAATCAGATTTAATCAAATGAGGATGATTCAAAAGCTTATAATATAATAAAATTTAAAAATTTAAATAGCTTATAAATTATTCGAATGAATCAACAGAACCAAAACTAATCACTTTTTGGTAATATATCAAACAATCAATAACATTAATAACAGAGCCAAAACTAAATGGTATCAGGTCAATAAAATCCTTTTTTAATTCCCGGTGTGATGTAATAGAATCCTTAAGCAATCAATTAGACTAATACTTAACTCTTATCATCACCAAACCCTCCCTAAAGCAATCAAAGTTTATTTGCCGCATACTAACAATAATAAATGCCCTAAATTTTGCCAACTCCTTAATAATTCTAATAACAATAAAGTTATGTAAATTATGGGATACCTCAATAACCTAATATTAATCACCTAAACTATTCTTAATAACCTCATAATAATTAAAATTTATTTGGATCATATCAATAATAACCTTAACAATAAGTTTAGTTTACACAATTTTAGCCTAGTCTATTTGGAGTGATTAATCCACCAGATATTAGTGGATTATAAACTTATAATGATGATGAAATGATCGAACTTAAAAAAGAGAATGCAAAACAACCAACTTAAAAATATGATTTAAGCAAAAGCCTATCTTTTGAAGTCAAAGCATTGTATAAAATGGGCAAACTACTCAAAGACAGGGAATAGTACTTACCTGGAATAGTAAGCATATAAGCAGAAGAATCAACTGTTACTCAAAATGATAAAAGTAAACGAGTAGGAGTAGATTTAGTAATTATAATTAAATATTCTTTAGATTTGCTTAATTGATAAAAGTGGAAGTATGGATGGTTAAAAAATAGAGATGGTTAGGTAAACTTTAAAACTATTGCTCGATTTTTTAGGTGAGGATGATAGATTTTAACTAATCACCTTTGAATCTTCTGCTTAACGTTTGACTCCATTAAAACGCGTAACAGATGGAAACAAACAATACTTCAAATAAGTTATATAACAAATTTATTCTGGAGGTGGAACAACTATTTCTTCTGCAACTGCAATAGCATTCAAATAATTAAAAGATAGAAAACAAAGAAACAATGTGACATCAATTTTTCTTCTTTCTGATGGTTAAGACAGTAATGCAGTTAATCAGATTTAAAATTAGTTAAAATATTTTGATGAAGTTTTTACATTACATACATTTGGTTTTGGTTAAGACCATGATGCTAGCATGATGACATAAATTTGTAATTTGAAAAATGGAAGTTTTTATTTTGTTTAAGATGTCACATTATTAGATGAATTCTTTGCAGATGCTTTGGGTGGACTTCTTTCAGTTGTTGGGGAATAATTAGAAATATCGATATCATCACAAGTTCCTGCTCCTTATTAAAATATATCAATCTCCAAAACATACGGAA
>JPFM01000029.1:301684-333494 GCA_000733375.1 Paramecium sexaurelia
TGTGGTGGAATCATTTAAGATTTACAGTAAGCAAAATAAGCATCAGGAAGATAATCATACAATTTATTTGGTCAAAAGTAAATGTGTTAAATGGTCAGCAATAACTATCAGTAATAGGGAGTCAATTCTTTATTTTCAGCATAAGGAGCATAAATGTAACAAATATAACCAGCTTCATACTAAAATTCTAAATAATAAGCCATGATGTTCTAGGTTTAATAGTCTAAGCCAAGCTATAAGTAAAATTGATTGGTTAATTTTATTAATATAATTCATTTTCTAACAGCTGTATTGGATAAAGTTTTAATTAAACTCTATTCAAGCAATAAAATATTTAAATTGGTTTTTTCTAATTTTTACTATTCAAATGTAGCAACCCCATCTATCTAAATTTTGTTTTAATAAATTCGAACTTTAATTCTATCTTAATTTTTCCATTTTTTTAAATTTAATTTTTAATAATGATTATATATTTAGAACTCTTTTCCACCCAATTTAACTGTATTCTCATAGGAGCATATTTTTTCAATTGCTTCGATAAATAGCATAAAAATTTTTGAATTCTACTTTAAACTACAATATTTCAAACTAATAAACGGTTTTTATTTTAAGTTTGGATAATGATATTTGATTTTAATTTCAATATTAAATATTGAGGGTTTTGTGAGTCGAAAAAACATTGTTTCTACCGTTTAAGATAAAAAAAAAATGTTATGAATTATTTAATGGGAAAAAAAAATTATATTTTTATACTTGTTCCAAGGTTTGACATATAGTATCCATAGTTAAAGTGTATATTGGGGAAGGTAAATATCAAACTTCTCTATTCTCTATCCAAGTCTTCTTTAGAAAGGAGGAATGATATTTCATACTTCCTTTAATTGTAACATAGATTCCTAAATATTAAAGTTTCTCTATACACGAACATCACATCTTATTCAATTCTTTCACAAAAATATTTTAATCATCTAGATACACTTTAAATTGCTCTTGAAAATGTCTTCTCTAAACTGTAATTCTATTTAAATTTATAAAAAAATTCTTTATTCTGCTTCCCCATAAAAAATTTACAAATCCTTAAGACTATATCATAATATTTTTTAAATTACTTAAAAAATAAAAATTTACAAAAATTCTATTTTTCTATCATTTAACTTTAGAGTGTAAATATTTTAGGTAAAAAACGCAACTTTAACAAAAGCATAATTTATTATCTAAGTTAAATGCTTTACATAAATAATATATTTTTAAATTGTTTTAGTCCTCATAAATGCATATTAAATATTCTTTTTGATTTAAAATTTGTGATTAGTTTTAATTAATATTGTCCTTCATTATTATTAGGCCTTATTAACTTCATTTAAAGTATTTATTTTATTTCATAATTTATTATTTCTATATTGCTAATTAATAAATCATATATATTATCAATGAATCAATTAAGTACTGGTTTTACTTTACTAATACTTATAATGTAAACTAGTTAGTAGCTATTTGAACTTGATTAGAATGCATAATAGATATCTTTAAACAGTAAATGGTATCCAGTTGATTCATATGTTGGAATACTATTTAATTATTGTCCTTTGAGTGAAATATCTCATATAGGCTCAATTCAAAGAAGCTAAACATACTCTTATTTATTAAATTTAGGTTATGAAAAAACTACAGAGTAATTGCTTTTTATTCATTATGTGCAGTTTTAACCTGTAACTAGAAAAATTTCTCATATTATCAAACTAAAGATTAAAAATTAGATTATGGTAGAAGAATTTGTATTTGATTCCAATCATTATGAAGGCTATTGGTATCTATAATATATGTATTACGATATATATTAGAAAAACATAATCTTAGGTTTTATGTAAGGAGAATAGAAAATTGAAAGAAGCCTAAGCTCTCTGAACTTTTTCGACCAAGAAATTAAATTCATTTTGGGTGGAAGTTTAAAGGTAGAAGTTATTATCAATTTTAGAAATTTGAACCTGCCTTTTAAGAGGAATTTCGATTAAGCAGTTTTCCTGGAAAAATGAGTTTTATCTTTCTAGAATCGAATAATAAAAAACAATTTTATCTAACGAATTTGAAATCTTGTGAATCCAACTCTAGAATTTTTGTAAACGAAATTTATGATTTTTCAACTCAACCTATTTAACTCTAAGTTGATTAAGAGTATGATACAGAATTTTAGATTTAATTTTGGGTCAAAATTGATGATGTTTTTGGAAAATTTAAATCAATTTAAGTGATTAGATCATTAGTAATGTACGATATAGACAAAGAAAATAAAATTGAATTAATTAGTTTTTAGCTAAGTTATCATAGAGAAAATGAATAATGGTATTATTCTCTTTAATTCTATTCATATGATTATCCATTCTTATATTCAGTCAATTAAATTACTGATTTTATGAATGTTTACAAAGGAGAAATTGAAAATGAATTTCTCTTTTCATGGCATTTTGTTTAGATAAACTACAATGATAACAAGCTTTTATATTTAATGAAAAACTTCTTACATAATAAATAGGAAATGCATCAATTTAACAATATATATTAATTTTCATTTTTAAAATTGAATATAACGATAGGATAAAACAATGATGGAAATTTACTGAGTGGCTAAATTATAAATGTAAAATATAAAGCTTGCCCAATAATTGATATTTTTAACAACGTTTAATTTAATAAATGCCATTACTCTTGCTAAACTTGTTTTGGACCTAACAGTGACCATTGCTGGTCATGTGATGAATCGAAAAATAGAGAATACAATCCAATTACAAAAACTTGTAAATGCAAGTTATGGTATTTGGAATTAGATGAAGTTTAATGTCATGGTTAATAAGAATTTAATCTTATAGAAACAGAAAGTTTATTACCTTTGGATACTAGATATGATTAAATTTAACCCATAGTATAATGTGCTTATGGCTATTTTAGATTTTTAGATTTATGCATCTAATGGTATCAAATTTTTCAATATAAGCCCATCTGCATCTTAAAGAGGTTCTATACAATGCCTAGACTGTTTGCTATATCCAGATACATGGGTTTATGGAGGTAATTGTCATTAGTAATTCCAGTAATTAGAAAACGATTAAGAAAATATTTATCAATACATTTCTGATACTATATCAGCTTAGGCTGGTTTTTATTTGTTGGTTGATGAGGAATTATTTGCATGTGATGATTGTATGTTTTGTAAAAAGGAAGAATATTTGGAAGATATAGAAGCAGGAATAGTATCTTGCATTTTATTTCCTTTAAATCATATGAATTAAGATACGTATATTAAATGTTAAGTTGGATATTTTGATTATGAAGTTCATAAATGTTATTACCCTCCTACACCATAAAGAGCTTTTAATGGTTTAAAAGGTACATGCAATGAATATTGTGGTTACTGTCCTATGAGGATTTGTTAATACTGCAAAGATTCTTCACTTTATTTCAGTGACTGGTAAGGATTTTGTAGAGTGTGTAGCATTTAAAATTGCAAATATTGTTTCTAATACAATTAATATGATTTAAATTAAGTATCTGCAAGGAAAACCATTTAAATTCAATTGTAATCTAATTTTGAAGAAGACTATGTAATAGCTTGTTCACTTTGCTATCCAGGATACATCTTTAATTTTATTATTAATAAATGTATTAAGTTGGAATTACAACTTCCGTGTCTTAATGCTTTCATTAATTTTGATAATTAACTAACTTGTACAAGTTCATCTTTGCCCGGTCAATTAGCCGAAAAAGCTTAGGAAACTTTTGGCTGTTCAGCATATTTTTAAAATTGTGTGAAATGTGTTTCTGATAATTTTAAAATGTTTCAATGTACAAAGTGTGAAGATGGACACTATCTTAATTATAAGAATGGGATTTGCATGCCTTGTTCTAATATTATAGAACATTCTACTAAATGTTAAATGATGACATCTTCATATGATTCATGGAAATATGAAGTAATGAGTTTCTACAATAATTTTTTGCCAGATTAGATTCCAATTTTAGTTTCTGGGTATTATTTTATCTAGTATTATATTTCGGATGAATGCGAAATTGGTTATATAAATAATTATGATTAATGTTTGATGGCAAATGACAAACTCTGTTTGAATTGGATAATTGATAATAATGGTGTAACTTGTAAGACTTGTAAATCTTTATCAAATTATTATAAATCATCTTCCTTTTTTGATAATAAATGTCAAATGTGCCCTTATCCATGCAGCGTTTGTTTACAAAGAACATAAGATGAAATAAATTTAATTAATCCTTATTTTATTGTAAATGAATAAACCATTAACTAAACATACTTCTGTGCTTAAAACTTTGATAACTAATAAACTTATATTCATTCGAAGTTAGGCATGATTTAACCAAAAAGTTAAAATGGATCCAGATATGTTACTTATGTAGATAAATATATTTATCGAGATTAATTTTAGAACTCTAAGGTACTTACTGATTTAGAATTATAATATTTAATCTAAAAAAATATACATACATATTAAGCACATTATAACTCATTATCCAATGGAATGCCGATTAATTTAAGAAGTCTTATCTTTTCATTGCAGTATTCAAACATTATTTATGATGGATAAAATGAAACATATTCTGGAAAAGCTATAGAAGTTTTCAATTAATCAAAAGTAATACTTAAAAATTTGTAATTATTTAACTAAAAACATATTTTGAATATAACCTCACACTATGGAGTTGAAGTATTTATAAGAAATCTTACAGTTAAATCTATTAAAGCTTAAAATCCCTTTGTTGAACTTGCAAATATAACTAATTTAACTATCTCTAATATAAATTTAAGTGAATTTACATTTTAATAATCAGCCTTTATAAATATAAATAACATTTACAATATAAACTTTTAGTAGAATATAAATCTTTTATTTTATGATATTACTTTATAAAATTGTACATTTAAGAATAGTGTAATTTTACACATAAACAACTATTATTAAGTAAATGTCAAAAATTTTAGAATTAATAAGATTTCATTATTAAATTGCACATTTTATAATTCTTCCATTTTTTCTTACAACTAGTCAAATTTTGAGAATATCACAATATAAAATTTAGAAATTTTAGGATCTTAAATTTATGACTCTGATTTCTTGAAAATACCAATCAGCAATAGTATTCTTATTAAGTAACTTTTAATGTAGGATTCTACTGTTTAACAAGGAATATTAATATAGTCAGCTTCTTCCTCCATCTTTTAAGAAATGCTGTTTTAAAATCTCAAATCAATTAATAGTACTTTGATTCTTCTAAAAGGATATTTGGCAGAAACTAGTTTTGATAACATATTACAAAGTTTAAAAATTTAAACTATAGAATTCTTAGGATAAAGTCCTTTTAGAATTTTATATCCTAATGGTTATAAAGGTTAGATTAATGTTAGAGATTTAATGTTAGTTCAAGGAAATGTAATTAATTAAGCTAAATTATTTGGTTAAAACGAATCAATTTGCTTCTTTGATTTTTAAAGTTTATCTATATAAATCTCGAACTTTTAAGCCATTAATAGTGTAAATTTTCCAATATTTTGCCTCAATAACTTTAATTATATATTTTTAAAAAACTGTACTGTCAAATAAGAATTATAAGGCTTACAAAGACAAGATAAAACTTTAGTTAATTAAGGATTCTTGTTTGTTAAAGATTTTATTAAAATACAACTAGAAGATTTATATATTAACAACTTATATATGGAAGACTAATCATTAATTTATATACTATCTAAATATGATTTCACAATAAACTAAAGTATAATAATTAATGGATTGAATATTACAAATAATGTTATAGTGAAAAACTAATTATATACTGTTCCATCCTTTTTGAATATACAATCAGAATATTATTGCGATGTTTAATTAATGAAAATAAACTACGAAAATAATATTATTGAGTATTAGATAGATGATTCTTAAACACTAGCTCCTTCTCTTTTATTTATTTAAGTAAAACAAAGTAAAATAGATATATCTCAAGGACGGTTTATAAAAAATGATATAAAAAATTCCAGAAATTCTCATATATATTTGAATTCTGAAACAATATAGCTTCATTCTTTAATTGTATCTGATATTAATGTCGATTAAGTTAAAAATATGAATTTTTCAACTGTATAAAGCAAATCAAAAGGAGGATTAGGATAATTGATAGGATAAAATATTTTAATTTATGATGTGTAATTTTACAATATGATGGCTCATTAAGGAGGCTGTTTATTCTTGATTCTTTTTGAAAAGAGTAGAGTCTTATTTGAGAATATTATAATTAAAAATGCCATAAGTTGGAATAATTTAAGTATAAATTCCTTTGGTGGAAGCTTTTACATAGATGCTTCAAATTCAGAGTTAGATCTATAAATAAAAAATATTAGTGTATCTTTTTCAATAAGTAAGGATTCTGGGGGATTTTTATTTTTACTTCCCTCATAAATATCAAATAATTTAAAAATTCTTCATTCAAACTTTATGAATTCATTCTCCTAAGAAGAAAGCTTAATTTCATATTTTTGTGATTTTTCCTTAAGTAATAATACTTTTGAATTTTCAAACAATACTATAGAAATATCGGAAAATTTATATACTGATTTAATACTAACAAACTTCTAGATTCCTAAATCAAGTGAAAGCGGATTGATAGTTGTATCTAATAGGTAACATTATTAAATTATTTACAAGCAAAATAAAAATTGATTCTATCTTAATAAAAGGCTTCTATCCAGTTGCCATATTTAGCTTATCTTTCATCCATCATCTGATTATTTCAAATATTAAAATAAATAATGCTAAACAATTTGGGACAACTTTTATATTTATTAGCAATTAATAAAGGTATTAATTACCTTAATCTGATATTAATTCATTACTTTTATCTAATATAGAAATAAATAACTGTTAAAATACAAACTATTAATAACAGAGTTCTTTTATAAACATTAAATTGTTAAATTAAATTAAATTAAGAATAAAATTGTAGTAATTCTAAATCATTTAAAATAACTGTTCCAATTGTTAAAATGGTTTAATTAATATACAATTTACTTAATTTGCTAAATTAATACATTTTGATTAATTATTATTTTTTGATAATGTTTGTGGTAATTATTCATGTTTATCTGCTAATTCAGATTAAAATAATACATAAATAAAATTAAATTCTGCAGTATTTATAAAAAATACTGGTTTTATGAATGGAACACTTAATTTATAAGCTTCATTTATCAATTTAAAAAATTTAATTTTTATTAATAACACAGCATAAAGAGGAGGTGGTTATTATTCTTAACATTACGAAGAATTAAGAACAAAAAATATATATTTTATACAAAATAAAGCAGAAATAGGAGGAGCCATTTACTTAAACAGCACAAAATTATAAAATTCTAGTATTTCTTAAATTAAATTAATTGATAACAAAGGCAAGATTCCTGTAGACAATATCTAAGAGTATCCTAGCTATCTAATGTTATAAATGTTCCAAACTGATATTGAAACAATACTTATAGAAGGAGAAGAACAACCAAATCTTAAAAAGTTTCTTAATAAGAATTTCATTTATTTGCCAAGTGGCTAGAAAATTGGAAATTATTAATTATACTCTTAAGAATTATAAAATTTTTTAAATTATCAAATAGAATTAAAATTTTACTTAGTCAATAATTTAGAATAGAGAGTGTTATTATAGGAAGGAAATTCTACTTTTTGTAGGGTCAAATAAAAATAATTTAGTGCAGATTAACTGGAATCAAATTTAAATGATGAGTTTTTAATTGGTTATAATTAAGATGATTAATCTTTTAATTTTGAAAATGTTACAATTATTTTTGATCCTTATTCATAATAAGATTGTTATTTAAAATTATAATTGACTTGTGAAGTTTACTCAAAAGAATTAATAGAATTTTAATTCAAAGTGAAAACATTTCCATGTTAGTTAGGAGAATATTATTTTGAATCTTAGTGTTTATTATGTGATTCCAGTAAAGGATATTACTCATTGGAACCTAAGGCTTCTTATTGTTAAAAAATTGATCCAAAAATTATATTAAAAAATACTTTAAACAAAATTGAATTATATCCAGGATTTTGGAGACCTTTTAAGAAAAGTTCATTTATTTCTACTTGTATTAGAAAACCAGAGGTTTGTGAGGGAGGTTGGGAAACTGGCGATGATTCTTGTTCGGTTGGATCGATCGGAGGTTTATGTGAGGAATGTGATATTTATGATATTAGAGGATTTGGATAATATTATCAAAACAATAATTTCAAATGTTAATATTGCTCGAATTTTTTAGGGAAAACAGTCATTTCAGTAGTTATAACAATTTTGTAATTAATATTATTAGAAATTTTAGAACTTTATTATCGACTTATTTAACTGTTAACAGTGCTTAATTAATCTTTATAAATTTTAAAAGATTAAAGTATACAACAGTCCATTATAAAATTATATTTAGATAAGGATAAGGTATCTAATAATAATTACATTATAGATTAATCAGCAACTCTAATTAAAATGATTGTAAACTATTTTTAAATTTTGATTGGAATAAAATCGTTCTAAATTTAGATGTACTCTAATATAGTTGATTTTTTGAATCCTTTTAGTAATCCAGTAGGTAGTTCACTCTATTCATATGATTGCTTTTATAGCTATTAATTTAACGTTCCAGTTATCTACATTAATTTAATTATTAATTTATTAGTACCGATATTTTATTATTTGATTTTCATCACAATCTACCTAATAGTAATTTTCTTTAAAAAAGCTAAATTATCAATTACAATATACTTCACTGCTATACTTTATTTGATATTCTATACATAGCCTTAAATAATTAACGAATTAAGTAAATTGGCATCACAAAGAAAAATATCTGGAATATCTTATATTAATAAAAATGTATAATTTCTATACTCTACTAATACTCATAATACTTGGATGACATTTTGTATAATTCCATTGTTAATTTTAGAAGGAGGTTTACTTCCTCTTATTATTTTATATAAATTAATTAAGATTAGAAAAAATTTCAATTCAGAAAAATTTCGAAAAATTTGGGGATATATTTTTAATGATTATTAGGATTCTAGTTATTATTGGGAGATTTTTAGAATATTTTAAAGATAAATAATTATTTTAACATTGAATTTTAATGAAGAATAAATCATATCGAAAGGATGTATTATGTTTGTAATTCTTTTATTTTACTTTTCTGCTGTTCTGCTTTTCAAACCATACAATGTTAAACCTTTGAATGATTTTGAATTAGATTGCATATGGTTTTGCGAAATAATCATATTGATAACTTGTTTAAAATATAACACTTAACTTAATTAAATGGTAACTATCGATTTAGTGTTAGAAATTTTATTTATTGGAGTATTCTTATATCTACTTTTTAAAATTAGTTTAAAAATGATAACTATTTATTATCTTAAATATAACTAAAGATTTGATAATATTAAACGCTATTTGTTGAAATCTTTCCCAAGTTTATAATAAAAAAAGTCTGCTATTTCTAAATTTTTAAATAGCTAAAAAGACGAGAAAATTAAAATTTAATAGAGATTTTAATCGGCATTTATCAATTTAAAAAACATTAAAAGTCAATCTATAAAACTGTCATAATCAAATTACTTAATCAAGTAAAGAAACTTTTAAAATGATCATACCCTATAACTTTCTTATTAGCTAACAAATACTTTTAATAATGAAAAAAATGAACATGTATTAACTAAAGCAGATGATTATTATTAATGTCATGATCAAGAATAAAAGATTTAAGTAATTGAATGAGGATTACAAATATTTTGAAGTTCAAAATAAAATTATTCTGATTTATTTAGTTTTAATAAATAATATTATATAATCAATCAATCATTTATTTCAGTCTTAATTCTCCTTTAATGTTATATAGTTTTAAAAATTGTTGGTTTTAATTTAACATTAAATTTTTATGGTTATTATTTTTACTCTTCACTGGGAATCAATTTAGTAATAATGCTTTTTATTAAATTGATTGATTTAATTTAATCTGATTTTCTCATATTTATTGAATCCTACTCTGAAATAGTTGCTTCGAAAAACTACAATATAGCTTCCATTAAATATTTGAGATGATTTAATGTATCAAATAATTTTGTTTTGGTTGAAATAAACTACTATATACTAACTTTAGATTGCATTATTTCTGCAAATTATGATTAATCTGCCTTTGTTTCCATTTAAAATTATATTTTCTCATAGTTTTGCATCATTTTATCATATTTTTAAAAGTTACATTGAAAAATAGAATCTAATTATTCTAAAACACTTTTTTAAACATTCTATTCCAATATTTCAATTTATTACAAGAATTAATCTTAAATAAGTTATTGAGTATTAAAACTAATCAAATCTTACTATTATAAAATTTGAGCAATTTTAGAATTGCAATCTTGAATCTAAGATTGTAATTTAACATTATTATGCTATTATATTTCTATATCCATTTTATTAGCTTTGCCTAGACATTAATAATCAAGTTGACTAATAAGCTATTTTACTTATTTTAGCTATTAATCAAATTTATCTGAGGCTTGTTTTTATTAATTTATGTTATCTTAGATTGGCTTTAGAATCTAATTGATATCTTAATGACTAACTGTATTTTCTAATTGCTCTGCTAAAACTGCAATGTCTAATTAATCTTACTATTAGTTGAGTTCTAATAAAATATATATTAATTTACATTGAATAAGTATGTCCTGGATTTGTTCATCTACAATACTATATTTAATCAACTGAAGTATAACATTTTTAATATTTTGCATTAATTAATTTATAGATCAATAATTACATAAGCTGGATAGTCAATTTGCAGACTTTTTATGTCTTTTTAATGTATGAAATTAGAGATAAATTTAAATCAAGCGGGTCTAAAGTTTTATCACCATAATTTGAGGTTCTAAACTATTGTTTAAAATTAGATGTAAATTAACAATCCCTTTTAATTCTACTATAAACTCAAATTAATAGCGGTAAAGCTTCTATATGTTTGAAAATTTTGTGTGCTCATTTTTGAAAAAAGAAAAAGTTACATGATTTCTCTAATTAGAATTACTAAAATAATTCATTAATTGAGTTAATAAAATATAAACTAAAAGAACTCTTTCATCTTTCTACAATTTATTTGTATGAATATTCTTGTGATTCATGTTCAAAGAAATTATTAATTAATAATTTACCAAATTTAAATGAATGTTATTGAGTTTGGGATGAGTGTGATCAACCAAATTAAAGATATAATTTACTTAGTTTTATGGATAGTTAATAATGTATATATGATGAAAAATTTGATATTTATAGTGCAGGCATAGTTTTCTATAACATATACTTCTTATAAATTAAAACCCATAGTTTATAAGAAAAACATTTCAAAAAATGTATTTTGTCAAAATTTTATTCGAAGATATTCAAACAGTCAACATATAGCATTTATAAACTTCAGAAAACCTTAAAAGTTTATAAATATAAATTAATAATATTTTTAAGAGATTAAAAAAGTAAAAATAGAAGAAAAATAAAATTTTATTTGTTTTGGGAGACATTGAAACATATATTGATTCTTTTTTGTTAAAATATGAAATTTCTATGAATTTATCTATTATTGGAGAAAGAAGTATTTTTCTAGATTCTTATGTATATATTAACTAAGAATTTATATATCCTCTATAATCTGATATCGAAATGCTTCAAATATTCGATTTATGATGATAAAAATAAAAAAAATTGATTCCATTTACAAAAGATATTTGATGAGTCTAATTTTATTAAACTAAAATGGGAAAACTTTGAAAGGGATTATGAAAATTTAGTTATTAATTTATAATTTGAAATTCAAGGATTATACAGTTTTAAGATTGTGACTATAAAAAAAGCATTAAATTACATAAAATGATAATAACCAATAAGGGACTTATTATTGGAATGGTTTGTTTTTTAAAATTAGATATTTTAATGTATATCAATCTATTGTATTTATACTTAATATATTTAATTGGTTATTTTATTTCTTTTTAGTTAATCTATTATTGTATTGTATTATTTGATATATATAATTATGATCATTTATAATTTTGATTTGAGTAGTGTTTAAAATCCAAATTAAGTTATAATGAATATCTTTGAATGGTATATTGAATTAAGTATTTAGAGATTTTAGAAGGAACAACAAAATTATAAATATTTAATTTTAAAAATGAATGTTAATTTAATATGTCCTCAACATAAATAATAGGTAATGAATGCTTGCCTTGATTTAGAATGCTAAGTGTTTCCTTTTATGTGTTCAACATGTCTTAGTGAAGAATAAACTATATCTCAACACATGAAACATAATCAATTCCTTATCCCTTATCCATAATACATTACCTAGACTAGTAAAAATATTCAAAATAACCTTAATGATGCATAATAATTCAATGATCTCTTTAATTAAGAATCTTAAGTTTTATAGCAATTGTAATCGCCTGATGAACATCTCAGTAATATAGAGAATTACATTTCATAATTAAAATACTAAATTGATACGGATATTAAATTAGCATTAAACACTCTAACAAAGTTTATTGATTTATAAAAAGCTGAACTATTTAACAAACTTGATTAGTATCTCAAAATTTACAAAAACAATTTCTACATACTTAAAGAACAAATTGAACCTATTTATTTTCTTTTGAATAAGTGTAAATATTATGCTAATGAAAATAATCTAAAAGTAACTTATGATCAATATTTAGTAAAAATTACATACTAAGCCTGATTTAGGGTCTTAAATCAAAATATCAATCAAATAGCTCTAATTAAAATAACTATAGATGTTGAAATTAAACTTTGACATATTTAAAAAATCATAAGAAATCAAAAAAAGCAATTCATGCTTAAATTAATTAATAAATGAGACTTAAAATTCAATTCTGGAATATTTTAACAAAAATATATCAATTCCAACATCGACTATTTTAGAAATATCTCCTCAATGTAATAATCAATCAATTACACCAATTAAAAGTAAGTCTTTGGAATTAGGTTTCATCGAAAAAACAGCTTTGTCTGATGATAATAAAATACCCATATCCTCTTTTGATTCTAAAATACCGATCTCAAACCTATAATCTGATTCAACTATACCGAAGTTTCATGCACAATTATTGGATTAAAGAATATAATAAGAATAAAATTTAACAAAAGTAAAATATATTATTTACAATTTATTCATAGAATCATTTGAGTTCGAAATTTAGAATTAAGAAAAAGCTAAGTATTGAATTCTCAGTATAAACAATGGCTTTAGTTAATTATTAATATGTTGCACTTGGTTTAGTAGATGGAACTGTAAAACTTTTAGACATGAATACCAGTAAAGTCAGTTTTTATCCAAACACTTATATTTATCATTAAAAACCGATTTATCAATTAATTGTATTGAAACAAAATAAGGGAACAAGATTATTATCTATAAGTGAGGATAATTACGCAATTCTTTGGACATTAGGTGAAAATTATGTACCTTATCCAGAGAAAAAATTAGGTAGTTTTAAATAAAAGTTAAGTCATGTAATGGATTTGGCTGATTCAACTCATTTACTTTGTTATAGTGATAATAATTTATAAATTATAAATTATCAAGAAAATAGAACAGTGTGTTCTTTTGATTTTAAAAGTTAATTAATAGAATTTCTGTATTTGTGTAAACACGAGAAATTTGCTACTATATCATAAGGAAATATTGTTTCAATTTATAGTTTAGCATTGAATGTCAATACACAAAATGTTAATTAATTGATCAATTGTGAATTAGAATCTATTCAACCGGCTATTCCAATTTCTAATATAAGTGCATGTATTGGAGTAGATTTTGAAAATGAAATAATTATCTGTTATGGATGTTCTAATGGTTAAGTGAAATTGTATAATGTTTTTAAAAATAGTTTGCTTGGAGAATATTAAGTATAATAGAGATTTAATTATAATAGTTATTTAATAGTAAAATAAAAGAGATGATTATACTAAAATAATAGAATTAATTTGTTTTGGTTGTTTTTGCTGAAAACTGTAGATAAATAAAAGGAGTGTTATTTTAAAAAAATAAAGTATTGCAGCTAGATCAATATGGAGAATTACTTGATTGTCCTAGTAAATGTGGGAAGAATGTGATTTAATAAACAGTAGTGAAAAATAGAAATGGGATCTACTTATTAAGTGAAACTTAGAAAGATATTGGTTTATATGAATTATGTTGAAAATAATAATAATATAAAATTAATAATGCAAGCCTAACATTTAGAAGAGATAGGTGTAAGAGATCCAATAAAAATAGGAGAAGGGTCATTCGGTTAGGTTTACAAAGGAGTTTATGATGGATAGGATGTAGCAGTTAAAGTAATGATTGTATAGTGATAGTACAAGATTATTCAAAATTCTTTTCTTTCTGAGATATCAATATTAGAGAGGATTGATCATCCAAACATAATAAAGTTGTTAAAAGTAAAGTTATTGTTAAAAACTAGGAATTTAAATTTGGGAATATGTCTTATTTGGTTATGGAATATTGTTCAGGTGGAACACTTAGAGATTATATATAAAAGAAGCTTACAGAAGAGGAGATAATTGGAATAATGAGGTCTTTGTTTTCAGCAGTGGAATATTTACATATTCAAGGGATCATTCATAGAGACATCAAGCCTGGTATCTAAATATGGATATTAAATAATAGATAATATTTTAGTAAAAAATATAAATGATCTATCTTCAATAAAATTAGCTGATTTTGGATTGAGTTTCTAGTATGATGCTGAGATTCAATATTATTAAACAGTGTCTCATTAATGTGGAACATTTATATATATGGCACCCGAATAGATACTTAATTAATCTTATAATAAAACAGTTGATACTTGGTCATGTGGTATTGTACTTTACATGCTTTTGTAGAAGAAACATCCTTATTATCCTAAATTTTAAACAAAGACTTAATTTATTTAGAATTTTCCCAACATCTAATACGATGAACCGAATAATACGTCATCATTAACAAGAGATTTCTTAAAACGTCTATTATGTTATGATCCTCATCGTCGTTATACAGCTTCATAAGCATTGTCTCATCCATGGATTACAAGACGTCATCACGATAGTATTCCTATGGGTTTGAGAGAGTTCGGAATATGTAAACAATTACAGGAAAAAATGATGAACCAAATTAAATTAATTATGTTCTTTTAATATTTAATTAAGAATAGTGAATAAAATGATTGTCGTAACAGATCAGAAAGTCATTAAGAAAGTTAGACATTTTCAGAAACATCAATTCATAAATAGATAAATTAGAGAACTAAACTTTTAAGACCTCTAATTTTAAAGAGTCAACCTAAATTTGAATATAAATAAGAAGAACTGAAAACTAAAATGAAATTTTCTTAATTATCAGCATTATTATTCTAATAAAAAAGTGAGGAATAATTTTAGTATTAATAACAATTACAATAGTAAATCACAAATAAAATATCATCATAACCTACATTGGATTCTCCTAAAAAGAAATATCATCAAAAACATAAATTAAGTGTTGATTGTGGCAATGATCTCCAAATGATTTAAATGGTATCATCGATATCACCAATCAAAGGTGAATCAGAACATAGTAAAATAGAATCACCCAAAAAATCATTTAGAAAATCTTAATCTTTTTAAAGATTGATCCTGCCTCAACTATCAGATTCTACTCAAAGTTCTGTAAGCCCAGATAAATTAATGAAGAAAGAATCAAAAACTCTGGTTATGAAGAAATCTTAATCTACATTATAGATTTGTTTAAAAAAGATTTAATAAGCAAATGAATTATGTGAATAAAAAACAACAATCAGATAAAGAATTGAAACTTATGATTAAAAGAATTATAGTCATCGGATAACATAGAAAGCTAATTCTTTGAACACTTCAACGATATCTCCTAAAAATAAACTTATTCAACAAATCATTTAACAACAATAATAACTCATTCTTCCATAATATAGAAAGAAATTATGATAAAAATTGATTATAATAATATGAATATAAATCAGAAAGCATTCATTTTTTCCTTGGTCATCAGTCATTCTCTAGGCAAAATGTACTCTTAAGATTAACTCTATAATTGTAAAAATGTAAAAGAAGATCAGGCAAAGTCAATGCTTAAATTATTCCCAATAGATTGTTGGGTTTTCATAATACTATGTATGACTTGAATGTGCAATCAAAGCACCAATTACATTTTTTGGAGCATCCAGAATAGTGTACCAGTTTTTGAAAGACACCAAACTATTTGGAGTTCCTGGAGATAGTGTTTTCGTCATCACCATAACTAATGGAATCCAAAGTGTTGTTTAATTTTCAACCGCGATTTATGTGCTTGTAAATGATGAAGCTCCAACTTCTAATGTATTTTGCGAGGTAAAGGCGAAATTAAAATAGATTACAGGAATAGCAACTTCAATAGTTTTTGTTATTTCGAATCTTAATATCTTTGTTTATGCAGCCTATCCATTAGCTTTAGTTTACAATGCACTTGAATCCACAGCTAAAGTATTAAGAATATTTAATTACTCCATTTTAATTCTTATCATATTAATAGCTATACTAGGTGAACAAATTGTGTCCACTACATTAAATGGGTAATATACAATTAAATTTAGAATTTGTGCAATCTCTGCAACTAATAGTGTAACATGGGATTTTATAATTTCCATCACTTATTTATTTGTTTTTCTTCTCTTTGGAGTCATGTCTGTGATCTATGTAATTACATTTAAAAAATTGGTTCCTAAATTTTCAACTATGAGATAAGTTAGGGGACAATATCTAAGATATTACTAAAGATTTATAGGCTTCAGCTTAATAATGAAATTCCTTCTTGGTATATTTAGTGCAATCAACTTATTAAATTGTTACATATTCCTAGCCACTTGGTTATTAATTTCAGAAACCTTATAAAATATCACATAAGCACTCTGTATATTAGGATAAACTATAATAATCTTTAACGATCCATCTCTCCATTTTTTTTCCAATCCTCCTTAAATATCAGACAACAACGAATCTAATTATACTCAAGAAGTATCCTTATAATGTAATTTTAATAAATAAAGATAGAATTCAATATTCTTGAATAATTGCACAAAGAGATGAAAAAAACATAAGTGACATCAATGTTGGCTGGTGTATAATTACTTAGGAAGATTAAATAGGAAGATGTAATATAATACAAAGATTTGGTTATAAGTGAAGATTAAGAAGGCAGTGGCAGCAATTCCAGTCAAGGAGATTTAAGTGAATTGATGGAAGCTTTTGTTTAACCTTTTACTGTAGAAGAGATTGAAGAATGTTTAGTCACAAATTTAAATAATGAAGTTATTAAAGAGAAGTTAAATGTGAATTAGGAAATTTAAGTGTTTTCGATGAGATGCATACTCTATGCACCAAAGATATTTAATTATTTCATTACTTTAGATAATATTGATATTGAAGATTGCTTTGATTTAATAAAGAATTCTTCTAAAATTGATTAATTTACTGGACCAGATGGAGGCAAGAGTGGAGAATTCTTCTTTTTCTCTCATAATAATTAATTAATAATAAAAACAATGAGATAGAGTGAAGTTAATACTTATAAAAAAAGATTATATAATTTCGCTACTTATCAAGTTAATAATTAGTAGTCTTTACTGAATAAAATTTATGGAATGTATACTTTTGAAAGAGAGGAAAAATCAAATTCAAGAGTACATTTCTTATTGATGAAAAATATATCTTTAGGAATACCTAGAAGTTAAATATTGAGAACTTATGATATGAAAGGATCTGAATATGATAGAGAAGTATTAATTAAGAAACCACAAAGTGATCTATCATAAATGACTTTAAAAGATATAGATTTCTTTAAAATTGAATAGTAATTTTGGATTGATGAACCTGTCAATAAAAGTAATATTTATTGATAATGATAGAATTAAATTAATAATTGATAAGTGATTCAATCTTTTTAGAGAAATAAAAACTAATCGATTATTCACTTCTTGTAATGATAATTGATTGGAATCAAAAAGAAGAGGAATTGTTAAATCATCTAGATGGGTAATAAATCAATATAATACCTTCAATCAAAGAAAAAGGAGTATAAATTTTAGTATTATATAGGTATATTATCATATAGCCATAATTGATTATTTATAATAATGGAATGTTAATAAATCACTTGAGAGAAAAACTAAAAAGATTATTAAAATGAATATGCAGCTTGATACTTCTGCTTAAGAACCAAATATATATGGAAAGAGATTTCAAGAAAAATTAGTTCATAGAATACTACCATTGAAATGAATTCTACAAAATTCCATTTATTTTTATCCAAATATTATTTATTTTAAAATTAATGCAAGAATCATAATCTTAATCAGACTTTAAGTTACCTTTCTTAGAATATCATAATTAGCATAGATTACCCATACGGATGAATCCAAGTTTTAGATTGAAACATACAAATCCTATTAGAGTATAATATATGAAGTATATGGAAAGAAGAAGTGTGGATGAAATCAAAAACGAAACATACTACCTTGAAAAATTTGCTAAATTTAATAAATATCCATATCATGAAAGTAATAAATTGTACAAATACTATAATAATTATTAGCGAATCAAGAAATAGAGATATTCTAGTAAAATAATAAAAAGAAAAGAAACCGTCAATCAAATATCAAAAACCTACTCTTAAATATTTTAATTTGGATGATTCCTATAATAATGGAGAATAAGTTGAATCCTTTTTTCACAATCTTAAACCCCATAAAGTTTTTATTTCATAATAATGATATAACATTTTTTTTTTTATAAATATAATTAATATTAATATTTTTATGTTATCTCTAGAAAAATTAATGATCAACCTTCAAAAGATAGTAACTACTATCAAAAATATCAAATCATAAAACCAAACCATTGAAAACTTAATTGCCGAACCATTTCTTCTATGTCATGACTACTAAATTGAAACCTACTAAGTAATTGATATTCATTAAAAATAAACAAAAAAAATAAAGTTAACTGTCGATCAAGAAACTCAAACTGAAGAACTTCCTATTTAAACTTAAAATTTAAATACTGTTTAATTTTAATAAGATTAAAAGAATAGTATTGTTGAATGTTTTAATGATAATTCTAAAAAAAAGTAAAAGTTAGATAAGCTTGCTTCTAAATAAATTATTGATATCAAAGAACTAAGTTAAAATTCTGAATAAACTGAACCATCTTAGTTTTCTTATTGTTAAAGCCATTTTTTATTTTCATTATAAAATTATGAAGAGGAATTTTAAAATGAAAAATGTAAAATTTATTAACCAACCAAAGTATCTAAACTTAAACAAAAAAGATCAATTATATTTTAAAATTATATTAAAAATTTACAAGATTCTCTAATCAATAAGGAATCTTAAATATAGATTGGAGAAGAAAAATAAGGAGGTTAAGAAGACTAAGAAGAATTATGAATATATATCTATTTTATTTAAATATATTAATTTATATCATTATTCAATTTTAAATAAAAATTATATGTATATATATATATATACAATATCCATTATTTTGAGGGATAAACTAATAGTTATTAAAAACTTTAAATATTGATTTACATAACAAAATGAACTTAAATTAGAATCTATAATTCGTTTTAGACTCTTAATTTCTTTAACCAATTATTCAAAATTATTATTATTAAGATTAACATAATTTTATTCATTACAAAAATTAAGGATGCCTTTTAAAATAAGTTTCCAAATTGCTAATCATCTTTTCTTTTGTGTCAGATTCAAAGATATATAAATCAAAAGAACTACTATTTTGATCTTTTTTGATCATAATATTTTTTAATGTTTTGGATTAATTTATAAAACCATAACTAAAAATTTTAGCAGAATATTAAATAGCCATTTTTGTTCGTCTTAATGACATAATTGAGAAATATCAACATTTTATTTAAGTTAATATAGATTCGATTTCATTAAGATATAATTCTTAAAGTAGTTATTTAAAGTAATTAATAATTAATTGTCAATTAGGAAAATTAGATTTCTATTCAATCAGAAGTTGTTATATTCTAAGTAATAGGTTTAATTAAACTTCTTAAATGATAAGTCAATTTGTCTCATTTTGTAAATTTACTATTTACTAAAATTTGAATATTCAAAATGAAAAATTAATAGGATATTATCAACTAAAAAATATTCATTAAACAACATTATGAAAAGTTAGGAAGAGATTGTTTATTCTAAAAACTAATACTTATTACTATTTCAAATAGAAAGAGAAAAAATAAATAATAATTTACTCTTTTTGATTATTTCATGATATTTTTTATGGTTGTAGAATTGAGATTAATTTTCCTCATATTGCTTGTATTAAAAATAGATAGATGAATATGGAATTGATTATGCTATTTAAATTCATAAGATTAAAAATAAATTTTAATATTACCATTAATAGAAATAAAGTTAAAAAGTTTTAAATTTAGGTATAATTAATTATTTTTTACATAAATAATATTGGAAGAAATAATTAATTATTTATAATAATAAAATAGTAAAATATGGATATTAGCAAGAGGATAATCAAAATAGTTTATTTCATATTCGTTTGTAAAGAAGATTATTAAAGTCATTTTTTGGGCAATTATGAAATTCATTAAATTAGAGATCATCTTGAAATTATTGGTCGTTTTGATTAGAACTCTTAAATAATAAATTCTTAGATTCTGCAGCAGTTGAATTCAAAGTTTTATTTTTAGCTGATTCAATTTTACTAACTTTTTCTTATTTTAAAGATTGCTCAATTGAGTTTTTTCTTGAAATATTAACAGATTTTTAATAAACTGAATCAACCAAACTGTATTTTGACAATCCATCTAAAGCTTAGAAATCAAGATTTTATGTGAAAAATTTATGTTCTAAACATTCTTACAGAGTAAACCTTTGCTTTGGTTAAGTTCTTGTCATTTGAGTTAATAGATCTTTTAAATATTATGGAACCTTTACTTTTTCATTGAAGATTAGGGTTCCAGAATTAGAATTTCTAAATGGGTGAACACCAAAGAATCTATATTATAATAAATAAAAGTTACATTTCATAAATGATAATTCCCAAACTGTACACATCACATAATGTTGTATACATTTTTTACTTTTCTTTATATTCTTATACTTCTGGTGCAGCGTAACCAGGAGTACCACAATTATAAAGTACATGTTCTTAATACTTTTAGTTTGTAGCAAATCCAAAATCAATGATTGCAATATCTACACATGTTGGATCTTTATTTTTGTACATAATATTTTGAGGTTTCAGATCTCTATGCATTATTTATTATTAATGAACATAATTCATAGTTTCTAGAATATCTTTAACCAATTATTATTTCTAATGTAAATTCAAGTTTTAAAGCTTTTCGTATAAATGACCTCCTTCATAATGGGTCATTACTAACTCAATATAATCTTGTTTTTTTATTATTAAATAAGATACCGTCGTTTTCAAACACTTCATATAATTTTGGTATATTTGGATTATCTAAACTTCTCATTATATAGATTTCTTCGGCAAGACTCTTGGCTTGTTTATCTCTCATTTTATGTCCAAGTGGTGCTTTTGGTACTTTTTTAATTGCAAAATTTTAATTATTTTAATTGCTTCCCAAGAAGACCTAAAAGATATTCAATTTAAAATAAACCTCAGAAGTTATTCCTTCACCTATTTTTTCATTAATCTTGTAAAAATTGAATAGCATCTACTCTTATATGCTATTTTATTTTAATTCATTTATAAAGTTATCAACTTCTTCTGTTCTATTGTTTGTAAACAGTTGTAATTGCGAATGATCATGTGACAATGTGATTATTAATAAATTTTCTTTATTACTAAATGAACAATATACATTTTTGAGAACTAAAAAGCCTCCAATCTCACCATTCTTTAATAAATCACTAATAAAATTTAAAACACTTACCTCTCGAAAATAAAATAGATGTTGATGATAAATCTTATATCTTCTCGGAGTTGTTCTTTTAAGTATTTAACCTTGTTTAAATAAAATTATTGTTTATTGATCCTCTGACAATTTATGAAAATCATATTTAACCAAAGACTTCAAGTTTTTATTCCAAAAAGATTGTCTTTCAGATGATACAAAGTATAAAGAACTCTTCATTAATATTTTATAAAAAAAAAAATCATATTCAATTTTCATGATATCCAAACTAATAAACCAAACTAAATACTCAATCAATTACATATAAATAACATATATCAATGTTGGAATTATTAAAATATCATATATTTTTCTGGTACACAATATAACAAAAGTAATGGGGCCGAATTAAAAAATCTGTTTTAATTATTAATTTTTGCCCAATTAATCATTAATTTATAATTTCTAATATAATAAATAGAAATGAATAGCTTCAATTTTTTTACATAGCTTCAAAATCATCCATAAATTTTATAAATATTATACACTTTCCAAATTAAAAAATTATTCTTTGTAAATTTAAATCAATTAATAAAAAGATAGAAGAATTCATCTTAACATTGGACAAAGTATGATTCAAATTATATCCTAAAATACACACAAGAAAAGTACCAAAATTATTAACTTAATTTTGTAAAAGCTTGTGTTGTAAATATAATGACAAAGAGTAAATTTTATTATCTTAATTGAAAAGAATAATTAAATTATTAAAATACATAAATAAAGAATAAAATTAAAGAAATTTTTTTTTTCTTATTTATAACGATACTTCGGAAAATTTAAATTTATTTTAAGGTATTATGGAAATACCTTATAAATAAAAAAGAATATCGCTATTTTCATCTTATTATTAATAAATATATAACATAAGATTAATTATAATCTGAAATTTTTAATGGAAATTAAATTGTGCGTTTAGAAAATTATTAAGATAAACAATATAAATTTTAAATGACTAGATGAATCAAATATAATCTATGTATTTACATATTTTTTAATTATATGAATAAAGTCTCAAATTTATCTTATTACATTCTAATCTAAAATCTCTTACGTTTCTTTAATAAATTAAATAATAATAAAATTATAGTAAAACTATGTAAAAATATTATTTACTACATTTAAATATTATAAATAAATCAGAAGATAAATGCTTTGATAGGATTTTTCATTCCTTAAATTATGAGTTATAAATAAATAATTAGATTCTTAAATTTTTAAATATGATTACCATTCTAAATTTAAAAGTATTTAGTTTTTTTAAGGAGTATATGTTAGATCAAGTGATAAGTTAAATAAAATTGATTAATTCTATTTTATTTTTATTTTTATATATGCAAAATTATGAAATATTGGAAAAACTTTATGAATCTAAAACAACTGTGATTCATAAAGTTAGAAGTGTCAATGACAATAATATTTATGCAATGAAAGAATTTCTGGGATTTCATAATTAAGGTATAAATATTTATTTCTTAACAGGTTTGAATGAAATATAATTAATCAAGTAATGCTAAATTCCTTTTATTATTAAACTAAAAGAAGCTTTTCTTATAGAGCAAAATGTAATAGTAATTATGGAATATGCAGATTAAGGAAATCTTAAATAATTCATTGGACACCATTTAGGTGTGTATATATAGGAAAGAGTTGTATGCAAAATTCTTATTTAATTGGCATTTATTTTAATTTACTTTAGAGAAAATTAAATATGTTACAAAGGCTTAAATCCTGAAAATATATTAATACATTAAGAATAAGTTAGAATTGCTGATTTTGGAATAGATAATTTGATTCTACATTAAAAACCAAGTTACAGACCTCCAGAATTACTATTTAACAATAAGTTTTCATATAAATCCGTAATGTATCAATTAGGATTGATCTTATATGAATTGACTACATAGAGACGACTTTTTAAATTTGAATTGATTGAACAAATAAAGGCTGTCATTCATAATGGAGGAGCGTAATTGTAATTATAATATAAGAATTGTAAAGATACCATCATTTTATTCTAAGTAACTTAGAACAATTATAATAAATTGTCTTGAACTTTAAGAATCAGAGAGACTCGATATTCGTCAATTAGTTCATAGTGACAATTTTAGATTTATAATAAATTAAAAGTACTTGAGTTTTACATATGAATAATAAAGTATCTTTAATAAATGGTGTAATGTAAATTCATTAAATGAATAATTGATTAGTATTGATAATCCAATAAATGAGTTTGAAAATAAAGATAGATAATCAAATTATACTACCAATACATAAGATTTTAAATAATTAAATAAATCAACTATTATAGAAACAAAAATTAAACAAACCTAAAATATACAAAAATAATATTTATAAAAATAGTAAGATGAAATTCTGAAACTAAGACCATTATCTCAATAAACTAAAATGAGTTAATCAAATCCTAATCTAAAGAATAATAATTTTTTTAGTAAAAATACCTTTACCATAAAAAGTCATAGAAAAGTAGTATCTCCTAATTATAAATCAAATTAAAAAATTGAAAAATTTGATAGTAATATTAAATAAGAAGAAATTTTAAATAATCTTATAAGATTAAAAATGGAATAGTGTATTGAAACAATTGGAGAAGAGGAAACTCTTCAAATATTAGAATAATTAAAATAAGGAGGCTCTTTAAATGAATTTCTTTCTAAATATCAAGAATCAAAACATTAATGCATAGCTAAACATTTATAAGATATTATTTAACTTTCATAAATATGATTTTTATTATGAATTTTTGATTATTATTTACAAGATTCTCATTCTAATTATTGATGTAAAATTGCTTTAAATTTTATTATATTTTAAAATTATAAAATTGTAATATCAAATGACAGACCTGCAAGTTGGACATGTTTAATTTATGACTATCCACTCGGATAAGCATTACTTATGAAATATATGCAATTGATGACATTTCAATTTATAGTATTCTTCATTGATTTCAAAATTGTGTAAACAAATGTTACATTAGACTTAGGATAATTAAGAAAGTAAAGTCTCTTCTACAATTTAAATTTCATATTTGTTTAAAGGCGAAAATTATTCATACTCTAATTCTTGAAGATTAGTTATTTACATGTAAATCTGATTATACGATCTTTTTGAAATTATTGATACTACTGTTAGTATTGTCCCAAAAAATAAAACTAAGATCCTAGCTGTGGTCATAAATTGTAAAGACAACCCAATAAATAAAGCTGTCATATATAATTTTAATACGTTATTCTGTGATTGAACTTTAGTATTTTGATTATCCCAAAATAATCAACACTAATAAACTAGCTTATAACAAAATAGTTAGAATCTTTAAATAAAAGCAAAAACAGTGAGATTTTTGCAAAATCTACTTAATTTCATAATCAGGCCTTTGTTCTATATCATATTAAAACCATAGCAATCCTTCTAAATATTCAATTTCATTTTAATGAAATAGTTTTAAATAATATAGAGAAGGTATTAAGGAAATTACATTTATTGCTATTGAGATTATATTAATATAGAATAAAGGTTGGCTTCTCTAGGTTAAACAAAGAGAGATTATACATAGAATTACTTCTACTATTTAATATATAGCTAGCACAAATATTAAGAGATAAATAAATCGAAGTTGATTTTACTATTAAGAATATTGCACATAGCTTCTTAAACTTTGTTCTAAAGCCTTTTAAAATTATATTTATCTGGCTTAATGCAAATTTTCTTATTATTGATCTGACATCAATTCTTAGTGATTATTCTCATTATTAGTAAAATTTGTTGACATTTATATTATTGTTTATTAATAATTAAGCAATTTATATAAAACTCAGGCTAAATACCAAAATAAAGATGTATATAATAGTAATTTAAATATGATTTTTATTAACAAACCAATAAAAAAACAAACCAAAAGATTTCTTATATTGCTATATTCAACTAAATATACAAACTAAGAATATATGTTCTTAGAAAACTTAATTCTTTTGATTTTTAAAATCCACAAAATTATAATTAACATTTAATATTAAAAAAATACGCAATCATTAAAGTCTAAATTATTTAAAATTAAACGAATTTCTATCATCATAAAATTTCTTATATATTAAAAATTTCAAAACATAGATAAGACAACCAACCATTTAAAAGTTATTAATCATAATTAATTCAAATTTATTTGAAAAGAGTTTAAAATTATTTATGACCTTGAACTAAATTGATTTTTGAGATGTTAAATGAACTAATGTTTTCATCAAAAAAATATTATCTCATATATTTTTCTAAAATTTCTTAATAATCAAAAAATGACACATTTTATATATATCGTAACTAATTATACAGGGTATAAGATATCAAAAGTAGAAGTATCGATCTATAAATACCAGATTTGAATTTTACAAAGATAATTAGAAAAATAATTGGTTTATTTAATTTGATGATTTCATTAGAATAGGTCCGATAATAATCAACAATAGATTAAAATGAAGTTGCAGGTTTGATCTTTGGATCTCAATAAAGAGCTAAGTATATTTGATAATAATTTTAAAGAGAAGTTAAACAATTTTTATCTGATTGTGAGAAAATACCTGAAGTTCAAACAAATGCTGACTTTTATAATTGGAGTAGGAAAAAATAATTCCTATCTAAAGATAAATAAGGTTTTAGTTTCATGAAAATGATTAATCATTAAGTAATTGGATTAGATTAAAAATTAATCTTAGGTTGATGACATGGAATAGTACACAGGACCTATGATATATAGTGCAACAACGAATCACTATGGAGTCTATTTGGCTATGGTTGTGCCAGCATTAAAGATTTTAGGAACAGATGAATAAATAAAAGAGTATATATTTTTATATATAATTAGATGGTTAGATGATTTAATTCATATTAGAAAAGCAGCTTGTTATGCATAAACTGAATTAGGTCATGGATCAGATATATAAAGTCTATAAACTACGGCTACTTATGATAAATAAAGAGAAGAATTCATTATAAATACCCCTACAATATAAGCAGCAAAATGTAATTCATAATTAATAATATTAGTTTGGCCAGGAGATTTAGGCATTTTAGCTAATTGGGCTTTGGTTTTTGCTTAATTGATAGTAGATGGAAAGAATTATGGTGTTTAATCTTTTATGGTTTAAATTAGAGACATAGATACTCATAAACCTCTAAATGGAATAGAAGTAGGAGATATAGGACCAAAAATGGGATATTAAGTTAAAGATAATGGATTTTTAAAATTTAATAATGTTAGAATTCCTAAATTTAATATGTTGGCTAAATATATTTCTATATCATCATAAGGAAATGTAATTAAATAAGGAGATCCAAAAATATCATACGCATCTATGATGATGATGAGAAAATTATTAAATACAGTTTATCCAAAAGCAGCTGCCATATCTTTAACTATTGCCTTGAGATACTCTTATACAAGATAACAATTTACAAATGACAAAGGAGTTGAGAATTCTATAATTGAATATTAGACTTAACAACATAAATTGTTACCTTTGTTAGCAAATCTATTTGCTGTTGTACTTTCAGGAAATACGACTTCAAAATTTGTAGATTTCAATTTTGCTGAAGTTTAAAAAGGTAATTTCTCACATATGAATGCATGCCATTCATTACTTTGTGGAACCAAAGCTAATTATACTCATTTTGTAGTAAATTGCGCTGAATGGTGTAGATTATCTTGTGGTGGACATGGTTATGCTCATTATTCAGGTTTACCTAGTATCTATTAAGAACATAGTCCAAATGTTACTTTAGAAGGAGAAAATTAAATTATGTTTCTATAATTAGCACGCTTTTTATTAAAATTATTATAAACTTCATAAAAGAATCCATAAAAAATACCAGAATAATTTTCATTATTTAGAAGAGTATTTAATTATTCCAATATTTTTTTAGGTTGATGAAATATTATCATTTAAATGTGATCAATTCTAAAGATCAAATATATTATAACTCTTAGAATCTTCTGTAATTCATTTAATTACATAAACTGGTATGAAAATGATGTAAGAAATTCAAGGAGGCTTAAATCCTAAAGCAGCTTGGGATTATAAACTAGGTATAGATATATACATATATTTAAAATTAGGCACATCGCTATGGGAATCAGCAAATTATTTTATTGAGTACTATAAATATGTGTGTTTTCAAAACACTATTTTATAAGTTACTCATAAATAAACTTAAATTGTATTAACAAATTTATTAAATCTATTTGGTGTCACAATTCTTTTACAGAACCCATTAACCCTTTTGGAAAATGATGTAGTTACTTAACAAACCGTTAAATAAATGAGAGATGAATATGAAAATCTATTAACATAAATTAAACCTGAGGTAAATTATCTTTTTCTATTTTAGGCACTTTCATTAATAGAATCATTTTGCTTAGCTGATGGTGGTCTTAGAACCACAATCGGAAGAGCTGATGGAAAACCATATGAATATACTTATGATTGGGCCGTTAATGAAAACTCAATCAATAAAATTGATTTAACAAATGCAGTTAATCAATTAAAGAATTGCAGACCAAAATTATGATTTAACATAAATAATAAATAAAATCTAATCATATGTATACATTTCTAATAATATTAACAAATATCTGATCCAATAATTTTCTCAAATCAACTAATAATTAATCATGTTATTTAAACATTGCTTCATATTTTTACTTTTATTCTAATCCTACAATTATTACTTAACTTTATTCTATTTAATTATCCTATTCAAATTTAATTTCAAGAGTTTATTTATTCTAAATTATTCTTTTTTAAATAATGTTTATTTTGGTTGTTGATTTTGTTTCAGGCATTTAATAAAATGTACTCATAAATAGAATTTATAATAGACTAAAAATATTCATAAATATCTATCTACATTAAGCTTTGTGTACTTAATTAAAATATTTTTATTTCTATTCTAAATTAATAATCTCCGGTACTATTAAAGAGAAAAGAATAAATTCACTTGCAATCAATGAAATTTCCATCTCGGATAGTTTATGTACATCACCATTTAAAAAAGTTGTTCTTCTAAATACAAATAACGATGCCTCTTTATTTTAATAGTAGTATAATTAAAGGGTCATCATAGAACATAATAATTCTGGCATTTTTTCTAGTTAAGTATGTTATTCAATGCTTTTAAAAAATTAGATTGAAAAATATATGAGCCATTTCTTTTATATTTCTTAAGATTAACTCTATTTGAAATTATTATTTTTCGTAAAAATATTTTTCATCTCTTCTCCTATTAATCCTTAATAAATGCGAAGAGTAATTTTACTTACCCAACATTAAATTATGTCTTGGGATAATACTTGATTATATTTCTTAATTTCTTTGTACAATAATTTAGCTTTTTTTTATTATTCTTACACTAGTAACTCTTTTTCCTTTCTTTTTTTTCTTATTTTATTATTTTATATTACCTAATATTCTGCGACCATCTATAAACTATTAAAATGATTAAATGACATTTTAAGAATTTTTTTCTTAATTTTTATAATCTCCTTTCATTTTCCTATTTAATTCTTTGTCTTACTTTCATCTTATATATTTCTGCATTTATTTCATCAGGAGATAATACTTTCTTATTATTATGAAATTTAACTTTATAAACTTTAGGAATTTCTTCTTCTATTTAATCAGCTTTAGATTTTATTCTAACTCTGATATACCCTCTAGATTCTCTTCTTATTTCAGATAATAGTTCCTCATTTGTCAATCCTTATTCAATTTTAGGTAATTCTGACTCTTTTTATTTTTAGTGAATAAGTTATTCATATTCCAATTTTCTACACTTCATTTTTAGACCTAGATATTAATTGGTTGCAAGTTAAGCATTATTTTATTCCTCTTATAATTTTGCTTGTAAAAACAAATTCTCAGCAATTAATTGCTAAATCTAAGATTTATTTAAAGTATTCTTTGCAGATTCTAGAGCTGTCCTTGTAGTTTTAGGATGTATAGGAGACTCTACAGATAGGGAAGATATCTTTGGTGCATTCTTTATTATTAGATTCATTTAATTTCCAGCTGATTTTTCTCTTTTATTTCTATCGTTTGATTATTATTGTTTGTAGGTTTCTATCTTCATTTTTAAATACTCATTTAATTTCATATATTTATATTTATGAACTACAAAACTCTCTTAAATTTTAAATCATTTTTTTCTGATCAAAGAGAAGAATCTATTCTAAACTACTTAAAATCAAGATTTATTTTAATTAAAATAGTTCAATTTGAATATACATAACTATCAATTTTTAACAAGAATTAATTTAAAGTATGCATAAATTCTATATCATTCTAGATACTTACATCTTATTCACTTAAGATATTTAATATTCCAAAATGAAATAAAATTAAAACTATTACTAAAAAATCAGTAAAATACATTTTGTTATTAACTCATAATAATAATTTTGATTTTTTATTTATAAAAACAATAATATAAATATATACAAATTATCAACTAGCATTAGTTATATCTATTAAACCTCCAATATTAATCACTATTTTCGAAAACTGTTAAGAAATTTTTTCTCTCCAAAAAGGCTTTTATTCAAATAATTCTAAAATGGAAGATAATTCAAATCCTCCAGATATGATTTTATCCTCGTTCTCCTCAATTTTATCACTTATGCTAAAAATAATTGATTATGGCAATCCCTAATTGTTTTTTTTAAATTAGATAACTCTCTAAATTGGTTTTACATTTGATTTGCGTAAATGATTTAATTTTTGAAAATATTTGGTAAATGAGACCATTAATATACCAATAATTGCAATCAAATGAAACACAGTTATAAAGTACCAATCCTCATTACTTTTATCTAATTCATTCGCAATATCTATTATATTAGGTATAATAATGGTAAAAATAAGATATTCTAAAGCAATTAATGTTTTTTATTAAGAATTTAGAAAATGAACTGTTTTTGAATAAAATTTAGTTCTATTGACAACAAATTAACTTGTTTATGTTTATTTCCCAGAAAAAAGACAGAGATTTAATGAATGTAGAATAAATTCTGGAATTATGCTTTTTCTAGTAATTAATTCTAAATTTTAGAGTAATATCTACATCAAAAAACATAATCTTTATTTTTAAAAGTCTTCTATTAATTCTTAATTTAAATCTAATATTTCTGTATAATCTTTAATAAAAGTCTAACCTTTTAACAGTTGAATAATTTTTTAAAACAATGATTCCGCAAAATCTTTATTCTGTTATTAAATTTATCTAGGACCTATATTTAAAAAGTATTTCAAATGAGGTGATTTTTCTTTGCGAAAATGTTCAATTGCTGAATTTCTTTTGAGAAATATAAACCTACATTTACATATAATACTACTTATATTTTTTGCTTAATCTCAAAGCAGCTTAAACGAAATGACTAGTATCTTAAGACTCAATCTTTTAAATTTAAGTTTCTTTAATTTTTTATTATTACTAACTGTTTCTTGTTTTTTACAATTTTTATCGAAGTTTCCTTCCATGTTCTGATTTCTAAGAGTAATCATGATATTTTTATGTTAATCTTGTAGGTGTTGTCGTAGGGAAAATTTTATTTAATTATAGACCTTTTTCTTTAAAGATCAGATTCATAGTTTGGGAAATTTTAAA